>CAXKVX010001529.1:0-100540 GCA_964058865.1 Eleocharis quinqueflora
TCTTTCTATCCATCAAATGAAATATCTACATTTATTCGGCTAGAAAATAAGAAATATCGTCTTTTAAAAAAAACAACATATATTAATTCAGTGCACGCCGACTGAATTATTTTGGGCCTAGTGTGTTTTTGGGCTCAAGCCCATTTAGAGAACTTTCTGTTTTTATTTAGAGTTAATTTCTAGTGTACCTATTCAAACTTTCAAAATAGCCAATATCTCTATCAAATAATCATAATATTCTATATATCCCATCAAATCATAAGTTTCTTTCTCATTTACCCTTCTATCTATATAATATATTATTATAACGTGAATGGACAAATATAACCTTCTTTTTTGAATGGAGTTGTCCTTTTAATTTTTGAACTTTTTGGAATAGAAAAGAATGCTAAACTGATCTTCATTGTGCTTGTGCGCCTTTCTTCCCGCCATATTAGGAAACTAATGTAATGGATTTTGTTGCATAAGAACATCTAGATGGTTTGTACTAGAGTCTGGGAACTCAATCCTCTCGAGCCCCGCGTGATACCGCACGTATCGTTCCATTGTTGTCACATGCACGAGCCGGTTCGGATCCACCTTCCCTAACCTATCTATGTACACTGGCATTTCCTCCTTATCTACATCATGGTAGTATTGCAGAACCACATTCAGCTCCTTATAGTCAATGTCCTCGATAATACTATAATAGTATCAGGGCCATATTCCTTCCTTCATTGAAGCATCTGAACTCACATTTTCTTAGCTTTATCTTATGAAATTTCCTTGCTTTTAAAAACCTCAGGAGCATATGATAATCATCATGCCTAGTACGAAAGAGTTCGTCTACAAGCAGTGCATGTCTGAAGCAAGCCACATACCAGTTTTACTGTTATAGTCTCAATGGGTTATAGGATTCTAGTATTAGTTCGTACGCTACAGCAGTAGCAGTTCTATAATAACTGTAAGTAATTTGCTTTTATTTTGATTTTTCTTTTAGAACTTCTATATATATTTGAGTTAATGCTTACAAATTATCCTCTCAAATTAACATAAATAAATAAATAAACTGGTTATTGCAATTCTTTTGGCCTTTGCAGTACCCAAATCACTCATATTTTCTTTCTACGAAATGGATTCACTCATGCACACATCTAGCAATCATGCTTGTTGAAATGAAGAACCTGGAAAGCATGGAGGACAAAGGATATATCTCTGCAAAAGAAATGACAGAGAAGAAAGACTGAAAGAAGATTTTAGTCTCATTCATTTATCTACAGTTCTATATAGATATCGAACACAATCAATTTTTTACAGAGGGTAAAATGGTCATTTATTTTTAATTCAATGTCATTAGTTCATTATTGCAAATAATGGGGACAAAGGAAAGAATGATACGTTTTTATGGGGATATTAGCTATTTCGAAAGTTTTGATGGGTATACTAGAAATTAACCCTTTTATTGATTACTTTTTGAGAAATCATTTATCTCGAATACAAATCTCTATGTTTATTTTGGAACCCTGGACTAGACCTGACAAATAGGACGGGTCGGTTTATATTTGAGTCGGATAATGTTAGATTCGGATCACTTTTGAATTCAGTTCAGCGTCAAACTCGGATTATTTCGGATAAATTAATTTCGAGTCTAGTGCATTTACGGGTTTGAATAACCATATGATTCAGTTCGTGTAGGTTCAGATTTTTTATCGGGTTTCGAATCAATCTGGGTACAGGTTGACATATATATCGGATTATTCTGGTTCGGGTAATAGTGGGTTTCGGGTAATTAAGGTACAGGTTTTGGACTCAATTCGAGTGGATTGGATTGTAGTTTGATCGGATTAATTGATTAAGCCTGTCGGATAATTAAGGTGCGAATTTCTGACTCAAATTGAGATATAAAATGCAAATGAATGATTTGGACCATTGAAAATGTTTTATATACTAAAATCTACTTAGAGATCAAATTTTACATTTTTAAATTTTTTTTACTATGTTATCGAATGAGTATTAGTTTTATAATTAGTTGATGAATTTGTTATATTTATTTTAATGACTATTTAATTATGTGTATTATGAAAAATCTTATGAAAGCAATTGGGCCTTTATAGCTCACTACTGAGATTTATTTCATATTGTAGTTGTATTTTTAATTTATTGCACCGACAATTATGAGATTAATAGCAAATTAAAATATAACGTTAATTATGCATTTTATTTAAATAAATTATAATAACATAAGTAATAAATAAGTTACAGTGAATGTTGAAGAGTAAATTATGAAACATTAAAATAATTGAGTGTCGAATCTAATTTTTTATAAATTGATTATTTTATTTGAAGTGTTGTACTATTTTAATGTGTTTGTATTTTATTATTTTTGTGTATTTCTATAATAATATTTTTATTTTTGTAGAAATATTAATTTGTTAATTTTGATATTTTCAAAATAATTAGAATATGTGAAAAATGAAATATTTCTTGAAAATCAACACTCATAATAATGTAGAAAAATTAAAAGCAATGTAACTTTATATCTTATGTCAGATACCGGTCTTTCTCGGTTCGGGTAATTTCAAATTCGGATAATTATCGGTTCGAGTTTCATACGTATTCGGATAAATTTATATTCGGATACTTGTTATTTGCAGGTTTATTCAGATTTAGATATTTTTCGAATGCAGTTTACTACGGATTCAGATCATGTAGTTTTATATTTTTAACAGGTGCGAGTCAGTTTCGGATGTCAGGTTTGTCGGGCTGACTTTTTCGGTCGGGTCAAATTTTGCCAAGTCTACCCTGGACCACCCCCACAACACTTTTCGTAGCTACCCTCTTGTGTGATCCTTGTCATTGAATTCCTCTCTTTTTTTTCAATAAAATAAAAGAGTGAGGTTGTGGTAATTTACAAAGCATCAACAATATTATATTTCGTATTTTATCTTTAATTTAAAATCTAAACGATCGATCTAAATTATTGAACTTGATATTCGTCTAAAATTTAATCGAAAATTGAATTTTATATTTTAAAAAATTACTATTTTTGAGAGATGAGAAAAATTATTCATAGCAGGTGGGTCCAAAATTGTTATATTTAATTTTCACTCCTTTCACATATAGTAAAAAAAACTTCTAAAAAATAGAATTCGGTCTTTAAAGAGATTTTAATATAAAATTAAGTTTAACGTTTGAATCGGTCGATTGAATTTTGAAATTAAAATATAACATGTTGATACTTTGTGAATTATCACAACCTCACTCGAATAAGATGAATCACTTGAGTTGTAAGACACTTATTCGAGTGATCCATCTTATTCGAATAAATTTGGAGGAAAATCTTAAACAATTCTGCTGGTATCTATAGAAGCTTTTAAGGAAAATCTTTGTTAATGTATCTAAAATACTTATTTTTTTTGTTTATTTTCTTCTTTTTTTAATGTAATTAATTTATCTCCTTGTACATCCAAGAGGTTGACCACTTTAATGAAATTTGGAGGCTAGACCTCCACTTTTTTCTCAAAAAAAAAAAAAAAACTCACTCGAATAAATTAAAAATCACCAAAAGTATGTTTAAGAATTTTTTTACACTCTTTCGTTTCTAATTTTATGTGTTAAAATTCATCCTGGTAAATGCTGAACGGATTTGCCAGTATGTTCTAAATTTCAAGTTTGCATCTAATGTATCGTGTAACCTAGAGACATGTTGCTAATTGTTCTAAGGCAAACTGAAGTGTGTATCTAAATTTCAAGTTTGCATCTAATGTAATGTAATTATGTAACGTGTAATCAAGGGCGGATCTAAAATTTTTATGTCTCTTGAATTGCTTTGTTTACATTTTTTAATTTTTCTCTTTAATTTCATTATTAATTGAATTTAGAAATTGCTTGTGCTTAAATTGTTCAAATTGATTGCAATTGTCAAATTT
The DNA here is from genome assembly GCA_964058865.1 of Eleocharis quinqueflora. NCBI lineage: Eukaryota > Viridiplantae > Streptophyta > Magnoliopsida > Poales > Cyperaceae > Eleocharis > Eleocharis quinqueflora. Next base: position 3,909 of record CAXKVX010001529.1, read on the forward strand.
ATCAATTAGAACTCGGTATTTCTAGAATTGCTTGAAATTAAGCCCTCTGGTTCCAACAAACTATAGTTACTCTCATACGGTTAAATTGAAGGAAACATAAGAAATCAAAATCTACAGTTAGAGATAAACAAGGACGGATGCAGAATTTTGATCATGGTAGACACAAAGTTACATACAAAAGTGTAAGTCGGTCTTTATGAATCTTCATATTTTTTAAATCTTTACATAATTTTATTATTATCAATATCATTGAACAAATTCTTCTCAATGTAAGTAATCGATGCACACGTCTTGCTCAATTGGATTATATTGAGATAGAGGTGGTGTTCAACCTGAATCAGAAAGGATTTCTTGTTCGATATTATTAATCTCACAAGAAAAAATTGGAACCTATGTTATGTTCAGTATGTCTCGATTCTTGTGATTTTGATCAACTGAAAATTTAGGTACAAGAAGTAATTGTTCATTTTAAATATTCCAAAATATTAAAAGCAAAGTCAAAATCAGTACGAATAAGATATGAAACAACTGTAGCCACTATATAGTGAGACTAAGATTAAGAAAAAAGAAAGAACATATTGTACAAAATAATACATTTTCAGAATTCAAACTCCAGCTTGATGGATTGAAATGAAAATTGCATAATCAAATTAATTATTCAAATTAAGACAAAATAACATTAAAATGCAGAAGTAATAAAAAAATAGAGACAAATTTGATAACTAATTGACTTGTACATCAATACATGAATGCATGATATGAATCTAGGGGTGTCAAATGTGCGAAACGTGTGAAACGTGCACGAAATTGTGTCCTCACGTTGAACGTTTCATTGGTTAACGTAACAAAAAAAATTGCGTTGCACGTTTCCTTTACCACGAAACGTGAAATTTCGTGAAAATAACACTGAAACAAAAGAAATTTCGTTTGCGTTGCACGTTTCGTTTCTGAAACATAACAAAAAATCATTACGTTACATATTTCGTTCGAGCAAAACGAAACATAACAACGTAACATGTTGTTGAGCTGACACCCCTAATGCATCTACGTAGTTCATTTTATTATAAACACTACAGTCAGCACTTGGGGTGCAAACGAGTCGAACAAGAACGAGTTGAGCTAAGTTCAAGATCGGCTCGTTAACTTAACAAACGAGTTGGTAACGAACGAGTTCATAATGAGTTTTGACGAGTCGAACACGGACGAGTCACGAGCTACGAATGTTTTTGGTATCCCTAGACTATATCTTAATTAATATTGTGCAACTTGTACTCAATTATTGAAGTTAGATATTAATATTTATCAATTAACTATTATATAACATGTGTGCTTCGTTAACGAGTCGAGCTGGACAGAGTTCAAGATCGACTCGTTAACTTAACGAGCTGGTAACGAACCGAATTCATAACAAATATTTAACGAGTCGAACACGAGCAAACCACAAGCTACAAATATTTCTTGCAACCCTAGTCAGCACTCAACAAACATTATAACCGGGCATTCAAACAAAAAAAAAAAAAAAAGAGAGAGAAAGAGAGTCACCAGAAGTTCTGACCCAACCGCCAAGTCTGGAAATATTTAGTGAGGATTATGCCCGATTTACAATCAGAATAGAGCACTTGTTAGGATGTTGCACATTGGATTTTCTGATGAAGATAAATACAAAAATATCAAAAAGGTTGAAAGACCAATTAGAAATTGAATAAGATTTGACAGACATATAGAAAATTAACTTTTTATTTTTTTTATTTTGTTGGCACTCCTTCACTGAATCTTTTTTTGGGGGTAAAATTTCTCCAAATCTTTTTCCTTCTAGTTTTGTTGCCATACATTCACTAAATCTTTTCTGGGTAAAGTTTCTCCAAATATTTTTCTTTACTTCTAGTTTTAATTTTTGTTGCTACGTACTCAGTACTCATTCAATAAATATTTTTCTTCTTTTTTGGTAAAATTTCACCAAATCTTTTTCTTTACTTTTGATTCAGTAAATGAAAAGATTGCATTTATGGCATTCCCACTAAATTAATGTGTAGATACACTTCTTTTGGTAGCTTCTGTCCTATATATATCCTTTGATTTCATCTCCACTTCAGGCTCTAGGGTTTCTTCCACTACCAAATTTTGTAATTTATATCAAGTCTTCTCCAGCCGACAAACGCTGTTAGAGTAATACAAGATACAATACTAATATCAGGTTAGTAATCTTTTCAATCTTTTTTTAATCTTTCATGAAAAATCAATCTAATCACCTCCTCTAAAATTGAAAATTGTAGAGCGTGTGGCTTGACTTTAGATCTGGGGAAAAAGTCTTTCTATTATTTTATTTAGGAGTGATATTTCAGGGGGGAAAAAATTATACTTTTTTAACTTGATTAATGGAATTTGGGGGCTTGACTCCCATTTATTTCTCAAAAAAAAAAAAGACTATTGTACTTTTCTATGTTAGCATTTAACAGCTTTTGTTTCATTTTGACTTTGCAAGAGTTATTTTTTGAGAATTTACAAAGATATTAATTAGATAAATCATAAAAACTTAGTTTTTTTTTGCTCCAAATATGAAGCAATTATGTTATTTTTTTGCTTTTTTAAAATTCAACTTAAAGCGAAAAAAATGAGTGGTACTTTTTTTTGCAAAGTATAATTACGACACAGTTTGTAGGAAAAAATTACACAAGAAAGCATAAAACTGGTATAATTCATACGTTTTCTGAGCATTAAACTTATATAATTTATTTTATATTTTGATATTTTTTCTATTAAATTTAGTAGTATTATTAAATTACACCAATTCAGAGTTTAGTTTTTTTTTATAAACTTTAATTACGTGACTATCGATTCAGAGCTAGTTTTTTTTCGCAAACTTTAATTACGAGATCATCGATCAAATTACATTACATTACATATAATAAAAGACAAGATTATTCTACTGATCAATAAATATTTTGTTCCCATTGCACTCAATATTGCTACATACACATAAAAATTTATAATCTGGAAGACAATTTGAAGTAAATACCTTGCTTTACCGAGGTACAATTTGAAGTAATCACAAACTTTGTAATCTGGAAGGAACGATGTAGACGAATATTTCAAGACCTTCACAGAGACATTATACAACTTACTCGAGAGATTTGGCAGCTATGGCAATTGTGGTACCAGTCACAACAGAAGCCTCATGCAAGAAGATCGGCTGAACTCAGTAACCCTCAGCAACCTGTAACCATTGAAACATGAACACTCAGTTTTTTTTTTTTTTTTTTCATTTTGGGTTTTCACTTTTCTTTTCTTTTTTCTTTTTTGGCTTAATAAATGTTTGTAAATATTTTGCCTCTTTGGAGGCATCTTAATGAAATCAGGGGACTCAGATCCCCTTTTTTTCCATCAAAAAAAAAAAAATTTATAGCAGTGAATAAATTTGTTATTTTTTTGCTTTTCTAGAGTTCTTGTGCTCCTGTCATATTATATATAACTATTTTTTGACAATAATATTTCTTTATCAATAGCTCACATTTGATCAAAAGTAATGATATTCTTAATTTAACTTGATGCTTTAAACCTTTTATTAATATAAGTAAATACCTTGCTTGTCTTTTTCATGACAAATTTGAAACAGGGTTCATGGATTTTCTTCAAAACAGATGATAGCAACAACAACTATCATTATTTCTTGGCATGTGTGGTATAGAAAAGAAATGCATGGTACCAAGGTTAGTCTATTTTTTTCACCTATATATCCTTGCTGAAATTCTCTGATACCAAATATTTTTTCTGCCAAAAATTCTCTTACCATGTAAACATGATGACATGGTACAACAACCCAATCAAAATTCTTCATGTGACATACTTGCTTATTTAAATCATAGCAATCAATTTTTAATGAAGAAAATTCTCAATTTTCTTATATTTCTCATTGAATGAGTGCGGTAAATTTGCTGGATCTTAATTGACATTTGACAGATATGTAATCTCCATTCAAGTAATTTGTCTTATCTTCTATTACGTGATTATTTTTTAAAGTTTCTTAAACAATAAAAAAAATCAATATGTAATATCTACAAATTAAGAGTGTTAAAATATGCTTTAATTTGAATCCAAATTTAAAAGAGACAGGAAAGAATAATTAATAATTAATTTGAGAAAGTATATTTAATCAAAAAACAACTTGCCAATAAAATCAATCAAGTGTATGTTTAAAATCGGTGTTTAGTTCAACAAAAATAATTCTAACTGAAATCAGGCACAACACAATATTATTTTTGCATTTATTTAATTAACAATAAGTAAAACAATTTAAACTATTTGTAATGAAGTTAAAATAAAATTGTTCAGGCTTTCCTCATAATTTTCATTCACGACTGTCAATTAAAAATATTTTATTATTATTTATTTAACATAATTGAGTAGGTGAAAAAATAACTTACGCAATTTTAAAATTTCTTACCATTCATCGGAGAAGTGTTCAAAGAAGAAAAATAAACTACACGATTATTCATGATATTTTTCATTATCTTTAAATAGTTTAACCAATTTAATAATGGTAAATATTTTTTTAATTCTGAAGTTTTCACATAATAGAAATAGAGATAAAAAAAATTAAATGAATATTACAGATCAACTAATCAAGCCTTCTTCAGAATAAACGCACTCATTCAATGAGAAATATAAGAAAGCTGAGAATTTTATTCATTATAAATTGATTGCTATTATTTAAATAAGCAAGTATGCCACTTGGAGAATTTTGAGTGGATGATTCTACCATGTCATCATCCTTACATGGCACGGATGGCCTCATGGTAGAATTTTTCTTTTTCTGTTGAAAAAAAAGTATAAAATGGTAAGAAAGAAAAGTGCTAAAAGAAAAAAATAAATATATCATATAGGTAATAATGCAAGGGATGGCAGTAGAGAGAGCAGTGGATCTGACAAGGTTCACTACATAGTACATACCAAGAGGTGTATGCCAAACTTGGCATTTTATTTAGGGATGAAGAAGATGACATCATGGCTACTGCCACTTGTGATGATCTCTGGGGAGCCGGATCTCCTGCTCGTAAATCCCTGCTTGCTTCTCTGCTTGTTTCGATCTGGACCGTTCAAAAATCATCTAACGGCCAAAGCATCTGCCCCCTGAATCAAATCACAGCCGTCCGTGGCGATCGAGCGGTCGGATCGAAGACAAGCAGGAAAGCAAGCAGAGATTTACGAGCAGCAAATTCGGACCCGATCTCTGGAGGTTTGCTAATCACACGATATTTTTGGACATTCTTTACGATTCTACAAAAAGAAAAAAAATCATTTTTTTTTGTTATCATTATTATTATTATTATTATTATTATTATTATTATTATTATTATTATTATTATTATTATTATTATTATTATTATTATTATTATTATTATTATTATTATTATTATTATTATTATTATTATTACTATTATTACTATTATTAAATTAGAAATATAAGACACTGATTTAGACCCTTATAATTTATAACATAGTTTTTACTACTATAATAATTATTATTGTTGTTTCAATGAAATAGGCAGATATAACCTTGCTTTTCTTCAAAAAAAAAATTATTATTATTATTATACATATTATTTAATTATTTGTTATATTATTATTGTCTACATTAGTTTTCCATCACTCTAATTGAGTTTTATTTCTAGCCTACTTCAATTTGATCGGGAGTAAAGACTTTGTTGTCGGAAAAAAAAATAGTCTAAAACTAAAAAGCCCGGTTTAGTTACACACCAGCTCAATTGGTCAATTTCTATTTTACAATATTTTAGGCCCACATACGCTTAAAAAAGCGGACAGAAAATGCTACTTGGCAAGTACAATTATTAGTTATTACGGACCTCACCAAAGCCCAGATTTCTGCTTGCTTCGACGTCCCTACGGATGCGTATCCATATCCGTATCCGTATCCGATGTGTGGGTCAGTTATTTCGTAATACATATAGGAAAAGAAATGTCGCTGTAAAATAGATCGGTACAGTCGCAAGTCACTGTACGAGCAAAGAAAAACGATGTAGCAACATTGAACTACCGAGGACCCCTCTGATCCTTTCGTAACACGAGATATCATACCGAATACAAATTCCATCCCAACCAGGCTACTACACAAAAACGTCATCTTTGCTGTTTTATATAACTTGTTGCCATTACACTGCATGTGCACTTTGGGTTGAAATAAAAACGATTTAAATTATATTTTCTTGAGTTCGAACATCGATTTAAGTAGCTCAATAAAATTTACATATTAGAATTTTATAGTAAATGTTTTTCGTAATTTTTGAATCTTTCTAGCTATTTTTAAATTGAATAATATCGTTTACAATGTGTACTACAAATAGTCAAAAGTGCCATAAATATTGAATCTACTTTAGAAGTAACCTTAATAATTATCTTGACTAGAAAAGTTACTTCAAAAGCTTAATAATCTACCTGTGCAACACATGCCATAACAAATGGCCTATTTACATCGCTCTCACTGATGGTCAATCAAACTGGACATTATTGGTTGACAAAGAATGAAAGTACATCTATATTTTTTGTTTTTCACACGAGATAATTAGATAAACGTAGACGACAAATTGAAATTAGTTACAAACCAATAATAGTTTGCAATAAGAAGTTGCAAGAAATGTTAGAATAGGAGAGCTTATTACGTGCAAGGAAAGTTAAAAATGGTTTCACTTTCAAACAGTCATTTGAGATGAAATAGTTCGTCTTTGTTTTCCCATTTGTTTGTTCTTTCGGCTGTCAATTTCAATTATTATTGATTGGTTTGACATTGTATATCAACATTGCAAATTTACAATCAAAAGATCGACATGTATAAGAGTCTGTCTAACTAATAGACAACAAATTAATGAATTCAATAAAATTACACAAATAACACTGTTACACATATAGATGACTACACATTGCTTTTTGTCCACCCACAATAACCCCTCTCAAAAAAAAAAAAGGTGCAATCTACATTTTATACAACGAATTAAAAAATAATAAATAAGCAACGGTTCAATTGAATGTTTGCCATTAACGATCAAGGAACCGTCACTTTGAAATATCCCCATATGTTTATACATTTAATTTATTACCTGAACTTTAATCAAAACATAGCCGCTTTTATATATAATTATATCCTCATTCATGACATGTCCGAGTTAAGTTAGATTTCTAACTACACGGTTGCCCCTGTATATATGTGTGCCATGACTGAAAAATTATGAAGGCTAAATCTAGCATAATTAACGGCCATTTATGTTTTTAATTATCACCGGTTTCTTCAGGTGGGCCCACTGGCTTCCCTACATGATCACCATTGCCATTTCTAGTCTCACTTTCTGACTTGGACAGTGCCGGTGCTGCTGAGATAACTTGCATGTTCACGGCACCACCGGCACCGCTATTTCCGGCGAGCTTTTTACGGTATAATGCATCCAATTCATGAAAATATGGACACGTCTTAGAATCCTCTGGCCTCCTTTTGCTGCTCTCTTTTACCCTCTTGAAATATTTGTTGATGTTCTCCCATTTCTCCTTGCATCTTTTCGCGCATCGGTCGTACCCCATTCTCTTCATCCCGGCTGATATCTCCTGCCACATCGGTCCCTTGGGTCCGTTCTCTTGGTAACGAGTCTCGAGTTTGGTTCGTATCTTTATCAGTGCGTGCACCTCTACCTTGGGCCACCGTGACGACGGTGTGGTTTCGGCGACTGTGCTCATAACAATCTCACGGGACTCCACAAGTGATGAATTATACGTTGGATGTGGTACAATCTCAAGTGCTCTCTCTTGTTTCTCTTGGTGCTCTTGTGGCGGTGGTATTTGCGTTTCCGTCGGCAATTGCTCTGATGGCACCTGTTGCTTTGGTGCTGGTGCGGTTACATTAGCTGGTTTTGGCACATGTTGCTTTTGCTGATTAGGTTTTGGAGACATAACAGTTACGGGCATGTTTATGGGCGGAATTGCCGCCGGTTGAATAACAGATTGCATGTTCATTCTTTGTATGAAGGATACGAGTGCGGCATCACGTGACGTGGCCATGGCACGTTCATGCGACAAGATCTCATGCTCCCTGTTCAGCCGTGCAGTCTCCTGTCGACGCCATGCATCTTCGCGTGCCATCCTCTCCTGCTCGCGTCTCTCCAATGTCTCCAAAAATAACTTTTGCATCTCCTCCTGCCTCTCCATCACTTGCTTGACAAGCCCTTGAAATAGCTCCATCATTTTCCTCTTTCTACCTCCTTTCTGTTGGTTTCCACTGGCATCGGTCATTTCGCTGTCAGACTCCTCAGATTCCGAAGAGGAAGTGGTGAATCCCATTGGACCTGTCTCAGTGTTTTGTGCCGGGGCCACTACTGATATCGGAGTTGGTTGAATTGGGCCGAGCAGCGGCGGGCCTGAGACAATTGGACTTATAAGAAATCCCGAGGAGACCGGAGAAGCCGCTGGCATTGTTGGTGCCGCGCTAGGAACTGTGACATAACTGTGATTATTTGGTGTTGATGTAGCCAAGTTTAGCGTCTCCAGCTCGGCAAAAAACCGGTACATTTTGCCGTCTTTCTGACCGGCTCGACCGTCTTTAGTGCGCTTGTAGTACTTCTGTACATTCTCAAATTTTTCTCTGCATTTTTTTGCGCCTCTCTTGTAACCAAGCTCCGCTAGTTTCCTGGCAAGAAATGAAATTATGGGACAAGAGAATAGCACAAAGTAACAATGCAATAATTTTAGCTGCTAAAGAGAGAGAGAGAGAAATTGAGAAGGCAATGATTGTAGATCAGTGGAATGGAAGATTAGAGAGCGCATGACAGCATGTGATGTGTCGGAGTTAATTAATCTACCTTCTGACAGTAAATTCAGAGAATAAAACTGGTTGGGATTAGTGCATCTGACAATTCTATACATAAAATGACGCGAATTTACTGTAACCATGAAAACCAAACACGACACACTTCTTAAATTCTCGCTTCTTTCCCAAACTGTTCTTTCAAAACTAAGCCAAGATCCATGTCACAATTTCCCAAATTTACCAAATATAACAAAGTTTTGATGTTTTCTCTCAAATTCAAATTAATAATCATGAAGAAAAAATAAAAGGAAAGAGGTGGCCGAGGGAAGAACTCAATTGCGGTCGCGCCTTTTTCTCCTATCTATCTATCTCACGCAAACAAAAATAAAAACACTCAACAATAGTTGAAACGACACAACGCGCACAGAGACATGGTGACATCTAAAAGTACAAAAAGGAAGCATGAAAAAGAAGAAAAAAAGTACCTTGATACTTCTTCCCAGAGAGGTCCTTTAGGAGAGGCATCTCTAAATGCTGAATCCATCTCTGATCGAATTCTGAGAAGCGCCAGAGTTTCTTCCCTCGGCCACCTATGACTAGTGGGGCCACCACTCTCCAATTCTTCCCCAATTGCTCCAATTGCATTATCTCTTCCCACAGAATTGAGTTCTTCAAAATTAGACTGCTGCATGGCAATCGCCACCCTCTCTCCACACTATTGGTTTCTCTCTTTGGAAAGAGGCAAGAGAGGAGGTGGTGTGGTACAGTAGAATAGTAGATAGTTTAGACAAGTAGAGAGAAAGAAAAAAAGGGATTGATAAAAAGGTAGAGCGGTGCAAAATAAAGTTATCTCTTTTTATTTTTTGCCCTTTTAGCATGTGTTTATCTTTCAGAAAAGAGTATATTGTACAGTGGATGTAGAGATAGAGAGAGAGAAGAGGTAGGGACAATATCACAGTTAGGAGAAATGAATACAGCGGGAAAGAGAGAGAAAGCGGTAGAGAAGACGATAATTATTATGAGAGAGAAGGAGAGAAAAGATAAAAAAATAAAATTAAAGAAAGATGCTTTGCTGGAAATGGGGGCCACGAGGGTTTTATCCTTTATTCTTACCTATCAATTATTGCGATAAAAATTAAAATGTGGAGTGCCAAGAAAGAGAAAAATCTAGAGATCAGTGTTTAGTTTATTAATTTCTTGTATTGTAATACATGGGATAACCACCGTTATTTCTCCTAATACCACAGTCGATTAATTACCATTTTTGTTCCATTTGAATTTGTAAGAAGAACACGTCGATGCATGCGCCATGCTCAGATCATATGTAAATATTTTAACTATAAGAAATTCCAAGTGCGGGGTACGTACTAACAGATGGATATATAGGTATAGTCATATATATAGTGCATGAATAAAGTAGAAAAAATGGTTGTCTTCTTAATTAACTTATTACATTTTTTCAACTTGTACTTTATCTACCATCTAGGTAGGGGGATATATATATCTTGGAAGCAACATAAACTAATCCTCATATATTCCAGTTCCACGCGCGAATACATTGGATCATATACTTACAGTTCAAATAAGATTGCGAAGAATTAAAGAACACTCACTGATTTAGAGAGAGCATGATTAGGGTCCAAAAAACAGCTGTCTACATCAAAATTCTGAGAATGAACATAAATTAATTTCGAAACTTTTTTTAAGGGCAATTTAATTTTAAACTTTAAACCTGACAATATAAAATTCTACTCTTTGACTTGCGTCATGCATAAGATACTGAAAGGTAATGTGATTTTATAAATTTATATTGAAATACTAAATGAGGATTTTAATATTGAAGTTCACTTGAGTTTTGATATATATATATATATATATATATCAGTGAGTCTTCTATGAACAAAAAAAATTAAACTCAAATTAATTGTATTCGTTGATCATCATCAATAATTGTACAATCAAGTTGATTTTGCATCAATAGTAGTGAAATCAAGTTAATTTTTATCCATAGCAGAATTTGTCTATATTATATATAGGGAATCAATTAGCTTCCTTTTTTCCAGCCTCCTGTAGTCTCTTCATCAAAGTCAATGAAAATGATCTATCGGGATCGTTGAAAATATTTTTCATACTAATATAGACTTAGAGATCAAATTTTACATTTTTTTTACTATTTTATCAGACGGGTTGGAAATTGGATTTATCTAACGACTTATAGACATCAAATTTTCAACTCGTCCGATAAAATAGTAAAGAAATAAAAAAATGTAAAATTTGGTCTCCAAGTCTATATTAGTATGAGTAATGTTTTAAACGGTCCAAATCAGTCATATTCATTGATTTTGGTGGAAAATAATGCATGAAGCTACGAAGAGGAGGCTACGGATCCTCCCTCATATAGTCATATATATAGAGAGAGAGAGAGTATGGCTAATGTGAAAACGTTTGTACTTCGGTCGAAGTGCAAAAGTTTTATATTAGCCAACTTTTTGGGGTCAAAATTTAAATTAAGTTGCTCAATAAATTCTTCATATTAAAATCTTGTAGGAAATCAAATTTCGTAATTTTTAGAGCTTTCTAGCTATATTTTAAATATTTTTTAAAAATAGCATTGAAAATGTCATGTTTTTTTAATATTAAACTGGACAGTTTTTAAAAAATATTTAAAATATAGTTAGAAAGCTCTAAAAATCACGAAATTTAATTTCCTATAATATTTTGATATGAAGAATTTATTGAGCAACTTAAATTTAAATTTTAACCAAAAAAATTGGCTAATGTGAAACTAGACTGTGGCTAATTAATTTGAATTGATATGGGCTGAAATCTAGATATACATGGACTATTCAGGAATAAATTTACGGCTGACAATACAAGTTCAGCTACAAATCTCTGCATCACGCAATATAGATTAATATCACCGAATATTTATTTAAAGCCGATATTTGCTGCAACTTTCAAAAATTAATAAAGAGGATTTTGTGTTTGATAAAGATCCTATGATAAAGATGACTTTTATGAACGGATGTAGGTCAATTGCCAATGATAAAGGGAGATTTATTGCTGTTTTTTAATATTCGATAATAAAAAAGACCTTTATTATCAGATGTTTATTAAAAATAAGTGATGAAACATGATTCTTTATCATCAGATCTTTAAACTTTTATCATCTCTCTCTTTCAATCTCGATAGGATATCTGGAGTTAAGCTCTATACAAATCTGGTGATAAAAAATATTTTTGTAGTAGTGAGAAAGACCGATTTTTTTAAAAGAAGTAATTGAAATGCAAATCCTAGCTAGTTTCACCATGTTAACAAAAGTAATAGCATGGTACGTAGTTGACAAGGAGGCAACAAGTGTACATGAAGAAATGTCCGGTTTTGTGCATGGTGCTGGGCTCCGATCCAGTCTGTATTTGCGCCGACGTTTCCCTTTGGAATGTGTTGGCATGTTTTTAATTCAATTTAAATTTGGGACCACAGTTTAAATTCAAATTTCACACGCACAAGCACAACAGTAAAGAAGCAGCTAGCTAAAGCAAAAAGAAATTTCTGGTTTCACTTGGTAGTTTGTATAATTACCTTTGTGGTGTGGTGTGGTGCGGTGTGGTGTGGTGTGGCTAGCTGTTATGAATGCGACATGTAATTTGTTCTAAGCGTTTTCAATATTGCTAGCTTGAAAACACACTGGCATATATAGTCGGCCATAATTAACGACCATGTTCTTATCACGAGTGGTTTAACACAATTGGGTTGGCCTCTTAATTCACACCTGCACGTGCTCTTCTATGGTTTGTGAGAGTTCCTCATTTGGTGTGTTCATCATGTCATGTCTTAGTTATTGTAAAATTACAATAACGGTATATAATTTTCAAGTGCAAAACTTTATAAAATTACAATTAATATTCTTTTTACAGTGTGGGGTCAAAGAAAGAAAAATGTCAATATTTTTGCGGTAATTTTCCAAATCTTAGTGGCAGTGATAACTTGTCAAATTATTGTATTGATCCATACATGAGATCTTTATGTAGCACATGATACAGAGGACCCCACTGTTACTGGGTACAGAATATCCACACAATACAGTGGAAGAATAAAAGTGGAAAACCTATCTCATGTTACCTTGCTTATAATTAGATTTTGGTAGCCAACTATTGGGTTCTCGCTTTTTTTTTTTCTTTTCTCCAAAATGGCCTAACCATGTGCCAAATCAATCAGATCTAAACCACACCACGGTGGGATATAATATATATATATATATATATATATAATTTGGCTACAGTTATATGCATACTTAGTGAGTATTTGTCTATGTATTTTTTTCTTCGTTGGATTATTTTAATTAACAACAATTTAAGTTTCTCAATAAATTTTCATACTGAAATCTAATAGGAAATCGAATTTCGTGATTTTTAGAACTTTCTAACTATTTTTAAATATTTTTTAAAACATGCATGTTTAATATAAAAATGACCTCTTCGGGAATGTTTTTAAAAATAACTAGAAAACTCTAAAAATCACGAAATTTGATTTCTTACTAGATTTCAATATGAAGAATTTATTGGAATACTTAAATTGGTGTTAATTAAAGCAATCCAACCAAGAAAAAACTCATAACACGAATGTTCACTAATTATGCATATCACCGTATCCAAATTCTATATATATCCCACTAGAGACCAAATTTTACATTTTTTCACTATTTTTTAAAGAGGTGAAAATCTGTTATATTGAATGGTTCAGAAATCATTAGATTAACAAAAAAAATTACCTCTCTAAATAATAGTAAAAAATCAGAAAAATATTAAATTTAGTCTATAGTGAGATTTCAACAAGAAAAAACACGTTGGACGGTTTGAATCGATAATTTAGATTTTAAATTTGAAGTGATGTCAAAACTTGAAGTCAAACTTCATAAATCATAATAGCACAATATAGTATCATGCATTCTTTCCTTTCTCTATTTGAACAATTGATATTGTAAGTCTAATTAGGAAGAAATTAAATTTAATAAATTGCGGAGAAATATATGTACTTGAACTGCCACTAGAATTTTGTTTTTTTATAATTAACGCAAGCAAAACCAAAACCGTGCTAACGGATGCTTATTTCGAATTCCAAATCACAAACGGCCATTCCGAACCGTTGAAATTGTTGTCCATACTAAAACCTACGTAGGGACCAAATTTTTCATTTTTTTTTTGAATTTTTTTTACTATTTTATCCGAGGCATTTAAGAATGTGTTGAAATTGGAAGTTTTTCTGAATCGTTAGATTAATTCATTTTCAATGCCTCGGATAAAATAGTAAAAAAATTCGAAAAATGTAAAATTTGGTCCCTACGTAGGTTTTAGTATGGACAACAATTTGAACGGTTCGGATCGGCCGTTTGTGATTTGGAATTCGAAATAAGCATCTGTTAGCACGGTTTTGGTTTTGCTAACGTTAGTACGTTAGCCGAATTCTATATATATATAGAGAGAGAGAGAGAGAGAGAGAGATATGTTATCGTGCTATGCAAAGTAAAAAGAGTGTTTTACTTCGGCATAAAAAATCATACACCGACAACTCAAATGACTGATCTAAGTTGGTCAACACAATTAAGACATCAAAATTCCTACTAAATCAATTTTGAGCGCATTTGAAGTTTTGTAGCTATGTTTTTTGAATTTTTGAAAAATGAGCAAAAATAACACAGTCTAATAATTAAAAATAACACTATTCTTGTTCATTTTTCAAAAATTCAAAAAGCATAGCTACAAAACTTCAAATGCGCTCAAAATTAGTTTAGTAGGAGATTTTGATGTCTTAATTGTGTTGACCAACTTAGATCGGGAATTGTCGGTTTATGATTTTTTATGTCGCAGTAAAACACTCTTTTTATTTTGCATAGCACGGTAACATATCTATATATATATATAGAGCATGGCTAAAATAATATGCATAGTACACCACATTTCGTTCTATGCATATATATATATATATATAGGTCAATAAATTGAGATTTAAGTTGCTCAATAAATTCTTTATATGAAAATATTGTAGGAAATCAAATTTCGTGATTTTTAGAGCTTTCTTGCTATTTTTTAAATATTTTTAAAAACAGTCCAGATTTAATACTACAAAAGTGTCATTTCTGGGCTGTTTTTAAAAAATATTTAAAAAATAACAAGAAAGCTCTAAAAATTACAAAATTGTATTTCCTACAAGATTTTGATATGAAGAATTTATTGAGCAACTTAAATATCAATTTAATGATCAAATTAAATATAAATGACCGCATTGTACGAAATGTGGTGTACTATGCATATTATTTTAGCCATGCTCATATATATATAAATATGTTTCACTTTCTATGTGAAAATGTTTGTTACAATATTGTATGTATGACGTGGTCATCTTTTATAGTCAACACATGTAATAATCCTCTGTTGTTGTTGTTTTCCCTCAAAACAGAAAGTGCAAACCGCCAAACTTATATTTCCTGATAATTTCACTCTTCATGTAGTAATTTCTCTTTGATAAAGGAATATTTTCATGGTTTATTTTGATATCAATCTTGTGCATACTGTCGTATTGAATGGTAACGAGTGTTATGCAACTACTCATGTAGGAATAATTTTACAGAGGAGCGAAAGGCAAATGGGATCATGGCACACATGAATGTTACAAATTACAAAGTTGCAAACTGTTAACATGGCTGACATCAGATCTCCCAAAGGTGTTCTGGTTTCCAGTTTGTTAAATCTCACAAGTTATGCTTCCAACTGCAGGATATAAATGAGGAGCTGTGATCCTCTGTGGCAATATTTACCTTTTTCATTATGTAGCGAGTCATTAACATCTGGAACAGTATTTTACATTTGAGGAGGGATCACTTGACAACTGATTATTTTTTACAATAAGTTTCTAAACTAATTTTAAAAATAGTTATCATAAAAATTATAGTTATATTCTTAAAATTGTAGATTAATTACCTTAAATTTTATAAGTTAACATCTACTCCTAAAATCTTTGTTTATTTTTTTCCTTTTTTCTTTGGAAATGAATGGTTATTTTAATTTACTGATTTAGGTTTAGAATTTCAGTGATTTGTTGCATGCTTTATCCCTTGAATTGGGAGACAATAAAAATGGGAATAGTTCACATGCAAGCCTTATATTTCAGGCGACAACAACCACAAATCTGTGTTAGCCTATATGTATTAACTGCTCATATCTTGCTATGAATTCTTTAATCAATTCAGTTAGACGTGCATGCAAGTGGTAAGATTCCTTAAGTCAGGAAGTATAAATAAACTTGTTAGAGCTTCTTATATTGTTTCAATTGGCCTGGTTGCCACTTGGGTACCATATGGGCTGGTACATTATTTTTTTAGGGAAGAAGTCAAGTAAAAATTTGAATTCAGTATTACTTAATTTCACCAGAAAATATGATCAATTTGTTGAATTGGTAACTGAAATATTTGGATTTAATTAATTCCAAAGGAAGAACAGTGGTGACTCAAGTTCACATTGATACACATGTATACATCTTATTACAAGATATGATGTACCATCATAATTGTAGCCACACGGAAATATTCCTTTTGTCTTTCTGAAACTGTAACAAGTTAGAATTATCAGTGTGACTACAATTACGCAAGTAATTAATTAATATATTTAATAATCACTTTCATGCATGATTGCAGTTGAGAAGATGACAGTGCACTACAACATAAAGAAGTTTCAGCAACCTCCATAAAAAACAACGGTCACGAAGAAATTGTTAAACGTTGTTCACAGAAGTGTAATTTTTTTAGAATAAGACACCAATTATTTGGCGTAGATGGAGATACGACAATTATTATTTAAAATAAGTGTTTTCTTTTCTATTCAGAATTTTTTTTCAAAACTCTAGTGCAATGGTTTTTAAAAAAAAAATTGTCGTAGTTCCACCTACGCGAATGATTTTTTAAATAATCGTTGCATTCTCAACTCTAGCTTAAAATGAGAGCTTCACGACTCTTTCTCTCCATGTCTCTTCGACCCTGACCGCCTCCACAACTTCTCAAATTTCTTTGCCGCCCTCTCTTCCTCACCTGGCAGCCTCCACACCTCTAGCTGATCTGATCTGCTAAAGGTGTGGAGGTTATCAACAACCTCTATCACACACACCTCTTATTTCTTCTGTCTCTCGTCAACGTCTTGGGCATGAAAATGATCGACTATGTCAGATCATCCATGTCCACCATTGGTCTCGTGTTTTTCTCCTCACAACGATGAGCCTTGTCGTATTTTTCTCCTCTCACTACGTCATTTGCATCCTCTTCTTTAAGGTATTTTTTATTTCGTTATTTTGGTTCATATAATAGTTAGAAATAATTATTGCAGCAAAGAATGAAAAATATGGTATTTATTATCCAAAAAATTATTATTATGAAAAATAGTTATTACTGCAAATCAGATATGTATCATGGGTTGTTTGACTAGGAAAAAAAGAATACAAGGATCCAAATTGATGCTAAGTGGTAAAATTATTTAGAAATAGTTAAATTGTTAGAATTTAGGGTTTAGGGTTTGATAATAAATTGATGCTTAGGGTTAGGATTTGATAAGAAATAGTTAAATTGTAAAGAAATAAGTCAAATTATTAATAATAGTTAGAAATAGTTAAAAATAGTTATTTAGGGTTTATAGTTGCATAAGAGTATGTATGAGTATTTTATTATTCTAATATAGCATGACATAGTGATATATGCTAATCAAAATTATTTCTCAACACTTATGTAGGTGAAGCACAACTGATAGGGTCAAAATACAACAATAAAAATATTGATTTCACCCCTATCACGACACTTGATGAAACTTAAGTGTTTCATCTTGGCGATATAGCTCCTTTTCTACTATTTTGAGATCAGAGAGAGATGTTTTTCACTCTAAAAGAAGAGGTTATTTAATATATTTTTTCTTTGACATTTATTGTGGATGCACTAAATGTTTATTATTTGTCTAAGAGTTTGTATTTCTGCGTTTATGTTGTGGTTTCTTGTGAGAGGTATTACATAACAGGATTTCTAGTACATAAAAAGTATACATGCTACTTGTGATTAGAAAGTGAATGCAAATGAAGCCAATTCTAGATAGAAATGCATGATTTGTCTAGAAAACTTCACAAACTCCAGGATCGTAATTCTATGACTAGGTCAACTACTTCATTTCTACTTTGATGCAATTTATGTCTTAGCTCAAAAGATGCAATTTAAAGGGCATCTCCTATTAGGTTTTTTACTAGAAAACTGAACTCCTACACATAAGTGAGTCAGAAGTTAGGTCTACTGAATATTGCAAAAGAGAGATTCAATTTCTTGGTAAATAACTGAACATGAGATTCCACATTTATATCATTATGTTGTTAAGATAACAATTGCATCTTTCTAGCAAACTTTTTGTATTTTTATTCTAGTTAGGTACTTTATTTGTATTTTGTTTATTTTTTCTTCTTTATTGTGATCATAAATGTAATGTGACATATTATATGAAATATACATGTGCTATCTATTTTGTCTGTAATTTAGAATGTTTGTGAGAATTTAAAAGATATATTGGCTAGTAAATTTGGAGTTATCTATTATAAAACATTTTTTCTTAAATATAGAGATCTAAGACAACGGTTATTTAATAAATTATCTTTATCTTAGATTCTCTATGACAACGGTTATACTAAATAATTGTTTTCTTATCTTTAATATTATATTATTATTTTCTCTTCGATAACACGCATTTGCCAACGGTTATTTATATGATTCACCAACTCCTTAGACACCAACGGACGTTGCATAACTGTTGGTCAAGTTGATTTTTAACTGTTGACATATCTCTTTTATGTGGTAGTGGTGGTTGTTGTAATCAAGCAGGAAAAAAACTGAAAGAGAAATTAATAGATTAGCAATTGGTAAGTTGTAAGCTTCATTTCGTAAAGAAGATCTCATATTCGAAATCCGACTGTTTTATGAATATTTGAAGTTGATACCTATAAGATTTGATTTTCATTTTATCTTAAAAAAAGTTGGCTGGTTAGAACTCTCAATTATGATTTTAAAATTGGGAGATACTATACTCCATATATAAAATGAATATATGATGATTCATATTAATTTTATTTATAGTTACATTTTAATTGCAAAGTTTCATTTAAAAATTTAAAATCATTTTAACCTTCAATCTACGAAGAGAATATATATATATACCTGAATGCAGCTGTGTCTACCTCTGAACTCTTACATGTTAGATTTATTATTAATAAATTAAGATATTTTTTGGGAGCTGGTATGTAGATACCACATTTGATATCGACTATCGATATCGATGTTATTATGCATATTATTTGACTTATTATGCATGTTATTTTTTGTACTGAAATAGTTATGCGTGTTATTTTTTATACTAAAATAGTTATGCATGCTATTTGAGTTAATATACACATTATTTTGTTAACATGCATAATATTCTTTTCAGTACAAAAATAATATAAAATAATATGCATAATAATTCAAATAATTTGCATGGTAACTCAACTAAATGTGCATAATAACATCGGTATCGATAGTCGGTATCTGAATTAATTAACTGAATGATTGAATCCAGTTTTACATTTTTTTTCCCCCTTTGTAATAGGTGGCGTGCTGAAGTCAATTTCTTCAAAATTTATATCCAACTAAAAATTATGTGGCATATATTTCAAACTGAATTCTCAGACTCTGACCTTAATTGGCTCCTACTTGTTTAATTTTTCTTGTTTGCTAATAAAACGGGGCCCTGGTTGGTAGATTCCACTTGCATGTAAATTGAGAAAATTACAAATGCTGCATGCAAAAACAACGCAAATCAAGTCACAAGTGGGGACTGCATGGTCCCTGAAAAAAAAAAAATGAATGAGAATTGGATTGGGAATTAGTACCTTAACCCATGAAAAGGAATATATAAGAGCATGTGGAAATGCGTACAATTGTATTAGCCACTAATTAAGTGCATCCATTCTAGCCCACAAAGTGGTTGCAACTGTCAACTTGCATCATGCCTGATTTTATTGCCATACTTTAGTTCTTTTTCATTATCTTTTTTTTTTTTTGACACTTGCATATATATAAATACTCTTTTTTTTTAATTTAATTAAAAAAGTATCTAATTACAATTAACAGCTTACAATGCAGAATTTCACAATTTTATATCATAAATGAACTAAATATCTTTTATTTAGGATTGAACCTTTAATTTGAAGAAAATCATATATTTATTTTTTAAAATAATACTTGCACTCAGATACTTATTTAGTAATTAATCGGCGCTACGGAAATATTTATATATAATATGACAATCCAAAAATTATTTATATTTATTATCCAAAGTTTTTATCAGCTTTTTTATTAATTATAAAAATTCAAATTAAAAACTTTACCAGATAAGTAGAACACTAACTTCCATAGTTTTTCTTCTTAGTGACATAAGATATAAAGAGGACCTGGTCTCTACTCTCTAATATATAGAGGATCTTCATAAATAAATAAAAAAAGACCACAAGATATAAATAATTTTATCATCAAATATAAAAATCTTCAATAAAAATGCAAACAAATCTTGTGGTCATATGAGCCATGAGGGACGAAAAAAATAACTAAGAGAGATCCAATTTTAACTTTACTTTTTTTTTGTTATTACATATTATATTTCAAGGTGTAGTTGAAACTAATTAGGAAAGAAAATTAATGTTATTAAGTTGCCTTTACCACCTTATAATTAAGTGCTCCTCCCATCCCATTTCGTTGGGCTTCTTTAGGATGTCTAACATGAAGAACGGTCACGAAATAGCTCAGTTTCGTTCACACAAAAAAAATTATTTCTTTAATTTCTTCGTTTTACGGAAATCGTTTCATTTGTTACGAAATACAGAATTTCGTGATATTTTTTCACTATAATTTTTAAACGAAATGAAATTTTTGTTTCGTTAACCGTTTCGTTCTTGTTTATACCACTTTGTTTTCGTTTCGTTTTGAGACGAGAAAGAAAAAATTGATTTCGTTTTCATTTTTTTTTACCACAAAACGAAACAAAATACGACAAAACGGTATTTGGTCGACTTGCCTAGGCTCCTTTCATCTTGCTTTATTTATCATTTTTTTTCTCGGCTCCTTTCATTTTCTTTCTGGTCCTTTTCTTTCACTGTTTAGAATAAAACCATTATAGTTGCATACATTATTCGGACCAGTGGACAACACATTAAAATTTATCCAAGTTCCATAACTGTTCAGAGAACCTTGAAGCAGAACTGATTATCTTACCAGCTAGAAATTTTAGGATTTGATGAAACTCAGAATGCTAATTTTCATTAATCATACAGTCCTGAGATAATGAGGACATGCATGCCTCACACTATTTACCAGAACATAATTTGATGAAGTTATGACTGATTTTGCTGGAAAGGAACTCAAAAGAATTAAATTGATTGTTAAAAAATCAGACAACCGGCCGGTGTCAGGAATTCTTCTCATTTTCATCACAAATGAAACCTCTTGGCATGGTCAGCACCCAATTAAGGCTACTAATTTTAGAAGCAGACAACAGCATTACATATTAGTTTTGTTCAATTTTGTAAGTTCGTGTGACGGTGGTATGTCGCCAGACAAAACCGTCAAGAGCAGATCAAGCACTTATACATGTTGATAATGTCTTCACAAAACACAGAGATATCAGAAAGATATTGCAGAATCCTGTAATTAAGATTTTCAATCCTACAAAGAAATGTCTAAATTTTAGTTGAGTTTCAGTAACTGTCAACAGGCAGCTTTTTGTAGTTTTGCGCAAATAAAGGGTACCTAAATTAATAATTGACAGCAACAGTACTGTTTATTTTCAAAGGAAAAAATGACAGCAGTACTATAGCACTTTGTTCATATCTCCATTTTCTGTGGTTCTTGTATCACGTTTTATTTGTCCTTATTTTTTTGTTCTATTTTGTTTCTCCTAATCATTTAATTAGCACAGCATTAACTAACTTGACCAGTTTGATGCTGTACCTGTTCGCAGTTTTTCACATTTACCAGTACTTGGCCTGTATCATGACCCTCAACAGATACCCAACTGTGAAATATTTGCTTGAAAAATATTAATTAACGTTTCGATGAGTAATCACACAATTAGTTTTGAGAAAATGAGACTCACATATTTATGTTTAGCAAAACGGCCAAGAGGCAAATGTTTATAACTAAGGTGCATTCCTGATCGCATATTTAGGCAGACTAATTGTATAATTAACAAAACATAATTTGTTTTATCACGCCATTGCAAAAAAAGATTATTTCCGGGAATTAATTAAATTACATAAATAAATGAAGAACGATGAAAAGACTATTTTGGGCCTTGGGCCTGAAAGACACTATTTTGGGCCTTGGGCCTGAAACATTCCCAACAGGTTGTGGATAAATTTGGTTAATTAACAACTCGCGTAAGGCTCTGTTAGAATGATAAGTGAGCTGATAAAACAGAAGGAATTTCTTGTAGCATTGGTGATTTGGTGTTATTTGTTAACATTAATTAACATTTTGGTATTTTTCTTTTTTATGTCGATCGTCAAAGTCTAGGCCTGTCAACAGAAGGAATTCGACCCGTTTAACCGTTTCGTTTCGTGGGTACGAAACGGTTAACAGAAGAAATTTGTTGTTGCGTTCGGCCCGCGGAACGAAAAACGAAATACAATCTGTTTTTGTTGTATAAACGAAACAGAAAACGAAATAATCCTATTCAGTTTCGTTTACTTCCGTAATTTCGTTATGAATTCTACAGGTTTAGAATTTTTTTAATTTCAGAGTTTGATTGATGGAAAAAACACATAAACCCTACATTTCTCTCGATTTTTCCGCCGCTCACCTTTCTTTCCTCTCTTTCTCTCTCTCTGTCTCATTCTCACATCTCACTCAACTTCTCCGCCGCTCTTCCTTTCTTCTCTTACTCTCTCAGAGAAGAGAAGACAGAAAAGGAAAGAAAAATAGCGATTTCGCTAGAAGACTCCTCCCTACCCTCCTCCTCTCTCTCTCTTCTGTAGTCTCTTTTCTTTTTTATATGTGTACCCAAGTAGCTTTTTTACAATTTCTTGCGCAGCTTCCTTTATCTCACTTCCTCAACGACAGAGCCTCTTTTGACCAAGAAGATCTTCATTTTTGAATTTTGCTTTGAAAACATTGATTTTTGCTGGAAATCAAAAAGTTTGTTTGTAACATGGCTGTCAAACGTGTATAACAGTCACGAAAATATGCTCTTCTGTTAATCGTTTTGTTAACTTCACGGAATTAATGATATCCATATTAATGATATTTTTTCTTATCCGATTAGTCGATACATTAAGGAAAGAAAACAAAAGTTTCTTATCATTAAATTAAAAATAAGTCCTTGCGCCGGCTTTTATGTTGGGTATATATGTAGATTTGTTATTCGCATTTCCAAGGATGATTTATGCACTAAGTAAAATCAAAATGAATTGTAATTTGAAATTAGTAATAATTTCTACATTGGAAACAGTAATTTCAAACAGTAATCATGCTGAAGAACTTCTAAATTATTACAATTCAGTTTTGTATATATAAACTAGCTATAAGATTAGTTATATCCTGCTTTCAGTTTTTAAATTATATGTATTTTTAAAATAAATAAAAAAGACAAATTATACTTCATCAATGGTATCAGACTCATTAATGAAAGCACCACCGTACTTGGGTAGTTGGGTTCTCTACTTAATTTATTACTCTCTCCCCCATGTTTGATCTTGGCATAATTGAGAAATAAGCTCTCAATTTATCACTTATCAGAAAGTCAAACATAAATAAACAAGAGATTCATAAGTAGATATAAGAGACAGTTATGTCTTCGTAATTTAAAAAGTCTAGATAGATGGTATAAGTTATTCCTCAAAGTTATGCTTCTATGAGATCTGTAATTCAAATTACTATATTATTATGTTATCATTTGATAATAATATAATAATATAATTGTAACGTAATATTATTATCGCAACATACTTAATAAATAGACTACCTAGCTTAATTCTTAATTATCAAAGCCCCTTGAAAATTTTGTACAAAAAAAAATTGATTATAAACCACTTAAGAGTATTCGGATTGACATGTTTTGTTCACATACAAAGAATTGATAAGTTGGACAAAATCGTTATAAAAACTATATTTCTTGGATATTCTTCAAGCAAGGAGGGTTATAAATGTTACGATTCGGTTAATAAATTTTTTTATGTCTCTCGAGATGTAACATTTCGAGAAAATGAACTCTTTTACCAAAAGGCTTGTTCTAACAATGGTGAGACCAATAAACCGGATCAAATTTTTTCTGTCTCCAATTGTGTATGAATTAGATATACCAAGAAGAGTTGAAGATACGAATATGCAAGACGAAACCAAAAATTCAAATCAAGAAGACACAAGTGAGGGAGAGAACATTTCTCAAGATGAAAATGAAGAAAACCAAGAAGAAAGGAAAGATGATACAAATATTGGAGAAGAACCCTCCTTGAGAAGATCAAACTGCCAACACAAGTCATCTACTAGGTTACAAGATTTTGTAACCTACAAGGTTCAATATCTCATCCAAAATTATGTTTCATACGATAAAATAAGCAATAACCATCGCACTTTCTTAAGTGCAATAACCAAAAATGAAGAACCAAAAAATTTTGACGAAGCAAAAAAGAATCCAACTTGGACTAAGGTCATGAAAGAAGAGTTATGTGCCTTAGAAAAAAAATGATATTTGGACAATTGTTCAATTGCCCAAAGAAAAAAACCCGTTGATTGCAAATGGGTTTATAAAATAAAATAAAATAGTGATGGTACCATTGAACGGTACAAGGCAAGATTAGTTGCCAAAGGTTATACCCATACATACGGTATTGATTACCAAGAAACTTTTGCACCGGTTGCAAAGATGAATACCATACGGATTTTTTTATCCGTAGCAATAAATAATGGTTGGAGCCTATATCAAATGGATGTAAAAAATGTTTTTCTTCAAGGGATACTTGAAGAAGAAGTATATATGTCCCTACCATCGGATCATAAAAAAAAATACGATACTAATTTAGCTTGTAAGTTAAAAAAAAAGCTATTTATGGCCTCAAGCAATCTCCAAGAGCATGGTATGGCAAGCTATCTCATTTTTTAATTAATTGCGGGTTTAGAGTAAGCCAATCCGATAACTCATTATTTTCAAAACATGAGCATGGAGATACAACCATTGTTATTATATATGTTGATGATATCATAGTTACCGGAAACAATTGTGAAAAAATTAACAAAATAAAAATATGTTTGAAAGAAAAATTTGAAATAAAAAACCTTGGTCGGTTAAAATATATTTTAGGAATTGAAATTTCACACTCTACCAAAGGTTTTTTTATTTCACAAAGAAAATATACCTTGGACTTGTTGAAAGAAACGGGAAAATTAGGGGCCAAACCGGTATCTACCCCTATTGATAACAATTGTAAATTAAATTCGGAGGATGGTGAACCGTTAGATGAAATTACCCAATACCAAAGACTTGTAGGCAAGTTGATTTACCTAACGGTAACAAGACCCGACATATCATATGCCGTAGGTCAAGTAAGCAAATTCATGCATGCACCAAGGAAACCCCACATTGATGCAATTGATAGAATTTTTAAGATATTTAAAGAAATCACCCGGAGAGGGTATATGGATGAAAAATAATAATTCTAACAAAGTATGTGGCTATTCCGATGCAGATTGGGCCGGAAGCTTTGATAGAAAATCAATGACTGGCTATTGCACATTTGTAGGCGAAAACATAGTCACATGGAAAAGCAAGAAGCAAAATATCGTGGCACGATCAAGCCCGGAAGCGGAATATCGAGCCATGACATCCACCGCAAGCGAGCTCACTTGGATCAAACAATTGCTTGGAGAATTAAATTTTCCAATCAAGGGTCCGATGAAGATGTATTGCGATAATAATGCGGCAAGACACATTGCTTCAAATGCCGTATTTCACGAAAGAACAAAACATATTGAAGTTGATTGTCATTTCATACGAGAAAAGGCGCAAGCAAAAGACATTGAGACTCCCTACATGAAGAGTCAAGACCAATTGGCCGATATCTTCACAAAAGGATTAGAGCCAAAATTATTTAACGATAATGTAATCAAGTTAGGCTTAATTAATATTTAATATTCTACCTTGAGGGGGCGTGTTGAAAAGTAATAAAAAACAAAAAACAAACGGTCTAATGACCGTTGGAAACAATTAGTCATAACGGCTAGTTTTGATATTTGGTTATAAATAGCCATGTTGTTGTAAATGTAGAAGTGAACTATAAGATATACAATGCAATATTTGTCTTTTCATTTCCTTCTCAAATTATAATTTTCTACACAATTTTAAAGGTTAGAATAGGTTATGGGTAAATATTTTAGTTGTTAACAATTTTATGGATAAATATTCAGTTTATAAGTTTTAGTGGGTAAATATTGATCTATTGGAGATGTTTTGATGGGTATACATCCGATTTTCTCAAATTAAAAAAACACAGAATTTACAAAATGTAGCTGATATCCCTCTTTTATTATAAGTAATTTTTTAATTGGAAAAAAATAGCTACCAGTCTTTTTAACTGGAACGAGATATAATTTATCTACACGTAGTTTTACTGAACATAAAATATGATCGGAAAAGTAAGCATGTTTTTGCTTCATAGACAAGTATCTTGAAACCTTTCCTTCGAGAGGAGGTATAGTGATATAGAGGAGGTATGTGTTGATTGACGGAAAAAAAACAAAATAAAAGAACCAGCATTCATGGTCATTACAATAATGACTTCAAAAATGGCCATATTATATAATATGATGTCGTCAAACAAAAGAAACAAGCTATTGCACCTGAATTTCCCTCTCAATTTCTAGCATCTGAACAAAGGTCAAACCACCATTCATCATGGGTGGAGTTCAATCTCAAAGAATCGACCAGTCGATATCAGCTCAAGCTCAACTCGGAATCGATTCATCTGATTGCTCAAATCAACCTCACGTGTTCATGAGGGATTGGTCGGATCTCCCTGTCGACATACTCGATCACATCTCCACAAAATTATCATTCCTTCGAGATGTCATTCACATCCGTATGGTATGTAAAAGTTGGCGCTCTGCCGTGCCGCTCTCGGGCCCCCTTCCACGGCCACCGTGGATTTTCATGGATGACGAGTGCATCCCCAAAACTCTCACATTTTTGTCACTTGACACATTTGACTACTGCATTGATATTAGTGAAATCGAGGGGATGCAACTCGTTGGAACTTCGTACAAACACATGATTGTGTTGAATGAGGTCAACAACTCTATGTTTCTTCTCAACCCTGTTACAAGAAATTTAGTTTATCTTCCTACATTTGGCGAAAAGTTCCCACGAGCCCACCATATTGAAGTGGAAGCAATTCAAAGTGACGAACTTGTGGTGATTAGAGTGGAATTATCCCGTAAATTGGTTCTACTCGTGTGTCGACCGGGCGACAAGGAATGGAGGATGGTTGAAGTTCCATATGTTGAACATGGCCATACATATTATAATAAGGGACTGTACTACATAAACAAGGGTTCAACAATGGTTGTTGACCTTGAATCCGGCGAGACCATGTCTACCATACCCCCTCCTGTAGACATGACTGCTGACAAGAGGTGAATGCTGCTAAGCTCAAAACAAATTAACTTCCAAAATTATGAGACTATCTTCATTTGAATGTGAAATATCAAAATTAAGTTTCACTAAATTATATTGGTTAGGTATAACTAATCCAATTTCAGCATTTTACTCTTTTATATCATTAGATGTTTCTGATTGTTGTTAGAAAAATAATTTAATTTACAGGTTCAACTACCTAATTGAGTATTCTGGAGAGCTCCTGGGGGTGTGGAGAAACCAACTCTGGTGTACTTCTACCAGACAATACCGCTTCGAACTCTACAAGCTAGAAACTGGAAATCAGCAACAGCAATGGATCAAGATGAACAGCATTGGTGATCGAATGCTGTTCTTGAATCGTTCCACTGGATTTTGCTTCAGAGCCGGTGACTTTCCAGGATTCAAAGAGAACTCCATATACTTCATCAGTGCGAGATTCCGACGGAGTGCAGTCGGACCTCGGGAGGAATATTTTGATCTCTGTAAATACGACGTCAAGACTGGTAGGACGGAAGAACTGAAATCTGTGGAGTCCATACTTGGCTATTGGTTGTTTCCTAGTACTTGTTAGCTGAGACTGAAACTCATCCTTTGATGATATGCAACAAGACTAGTTTTGTTCGATGAGTTGTCGAGTTTTGTTTCATTGTGAGTTTATGTTTATGGTTCAATGCTTGATACATGTATATTTGATTTCTGTGTTTTCCAGACCATTTATTTAATATAAAACAAGAATATTTTCCCAAGAACTTCCTACTTTGATGCTTTAGCCAAGGAATCTATATTGCAAATATGAAAGAACTATAGATCATTACAACAGGGTTGATAAGAAAGTGCAACCCGAATTTTAATTGAACAATTTAATTACTTGAGCGAATAAATGAAGTTGCTGTTAAAAACAGCTACATGAGGTAGGAAATTACTTGACTGATTTATCTATCTCCGCAATTTTTTTTTCTTTGGTGTCAATCCCTTCAGACGATCGTTCCAACAAGTATTTTTTTAACATGCAAAAAATATATTACCATCCAACGAGTTCACGTAAAAACATTTACTACAACCAGTCGACAATAAAAAAATGTGATGACATGCGGAGCACTTTCGCTTCTCTTTTTTCAATTTTGCTCTTCCGACAAGTCGGCCAAGTTGAGGGTCCTTGTGGACATTTAAATTTGGAAGGGTTGACCTAAAATTTTTAATCTAAAAAATATCAGCTTAAATAAAATAATCCCATCTCGCTATCCAATTAATGATCGCTTTATAATTTCTTTTGTTTGCTGCAGGATAGAAGGGCAACAAAAATGCAAGGGAGAAAAGATAGAGCGGTCACCTCAATAAATTTACATGGTTAAAGCTGTGAAAACAAGCAAACAAACGTATACCTTTCTCTAAGAAAAAAAACAAAATAATGTAACACAAATTTCAATCTTAAGTGAAGGTATTGCCTTCATTTCTTCCAGCAAGAATCCGAGATATCTGAAGTCCACGACTGAATGCTTGATTAAAGAGCAGACGGGTTTGAAACTCTGACATGAAAGGAAACCATGACAATATAGCTATAGGCAGAAAAATTAACAAACCCATGACATATTCATATGCTCTTCCAAGCTCCTTTATCGATTCCCACAGTTTTAACCATTTGGTTAATGGCCGACATGCCTGGGCAAGCTGTATTCCACACAAAAAGTGCAGTTAGTTTACCAATTACAAGCTGCAAAATATAAAGTAAATAATAAAAATGAGCGAGACAAGGTATTACTAGAAGGATACACCAGCCGGTGGGCATGAAGCCGAGAATGCTAGCAAAGACATCAGAAATGGTGAGATTGAACACGACAAACAAGACAGTTAGCACCGAAACGAAACCTAGGAAGAGAAGTCCCTTGAGAATACGAAACATCAGCTGGGTATCTGTGCCAAACCTTCGCCTCCCCATTGAAACCATCTGACATTCATTCAGATTCTCAGGCCACAGTAAGTATTGATAACAGAAAAAAAATTAAAAAGAGAATACATGTCTGAGAATATGCATCTTAAGTACTAACCTTCAGAACTATAAGCACTGTCACCATGACCAGCCAAGATAAAGCATACACCTATAGTATTGAAATTGGTATCAATCAATCAAGTTAGGAATCATTGGGTCAATCAAGTCAACAAGCTGTAAACAGGTCAACCGATGTACCCATTTAAGCTCACTGTTTAGGTGATACTTGTAAAACACACAAGAGTGGCATAATGATTATTTGTGTTGGCATAGGTTGGACCTACCCTTGAAACTTATTTTTTATTACTTTGTTATCCATTCAAGATAAGTAATGAACACAAGACAAGCGAAAACAAGTCAAATCCAGTGAATGAATCGTGACCCAACCACGAACAGTGAAAAGCTAAGATAACCTACATCTGCCGACATAGTACCCTATCCAGTGAATGAACCAAGATAAATAATGAACACAAGACAAGCAAAAACAAGTCAGATCCAGTGAATGAATCATGGCCCAAAGTCCCAAACAGTGAAAGGCTAACTGGCTAAGATAACCTACATCTGCCGACATAGTACCCTATCCAGTCAATCTAATAGATGAGGTATTAAGACTAGCAAACTAACCCAAGGATCAAATCACCTACCTCAAACAGTCAACATAAAGTAGATAAAAGAATAGGAAGAATTACCAAAATGTTTTTGCTCCCACGAGCAATATTGAGGTGGTAAACAATGCCGTACTGATAAATCAAGAAACGAAGAGCAAGTATAATCTCAATAATGCGTCCCCTAATACTAGTAGTTTTGAGGTGCTCCTGCTCTTCCTCCCACCACGACTCCCAGCTGCGGTTGGTTTGGATGCCGATGCCCCCTAGGTTGCCCATCCACTTGCGCCAGTCCGTCCAGTCATCCACAGTCTTTTGCCACTCGAAGCATGATGGATTGAACACAAATGGTGCAAACAGCCATGATGCCACCATGAACCAGATCGAGATTGTTACAAACAGGTACAGAGTTGAGCTACGGTACGATCGGCCATAAACCTAAGAGCCATTCAGGATCGTGCTCAGTAATCTCTTCATTAATCTTTATTTGGCAACTTAAAGATGTGAGTTCTATTTGACAGTTCCCTTTCATGTAAATAGTACAAATGCACCTAGGAAAGCTCCAAAGCAGTCTATGCCAAATTGACAAATTGATATCTTTCTGTACTGAACAGCAATCTATGCCAAATTGATATCAAGCAGATTCAGGTCCAATGAGATCTTTTATACAAAGTTTTATGTTCTTTATGTACTGTTTAAATGAGTTATTTGTTTTCTTGAACTACAAGAATGTAGGCAAACACACGCCTCCCAAGTTAAAGCCCTAACCTAGTGCAGTGCAGCACAAGATCTGAAACTCAAAGTCTGAAGATCAAATCGCAGGGGCTGGGTTAGAGCATTACCTTGAAAAGTTTGTGCGCCTACACGCGTGTACTTAAAACATGTGATGGACCGGACTACAACCTCGGTCGTTGTTACACTAAAGCAATAAGCTTTGTGCCACACTTGTTCGTAATTAAAAAATTTACAGAGAGAAAAGAAAGAATGGCAAGAACCATAGAGATGATGAAGCAAGCAAACTGACCTGATAAACAACTAATAGGATAAGTAACTCGAGGCCTTTGACAAAATGACTACGGGAGTACATACGATAGTTGTCTGCAAACCTCGCATGGTACACCACAAATCCACGACCTGTAGGCCGATATTTTGCACCTCCATGTAATATAGTCCTCCCATAGTAATGAGCCTATGGAGTACTTCATCCATCAGTAGTGTGCCCATGAAAGTTAAAAAATGCAAGAAAAAGCCACTAGAATACTGGATCATATACCTTGGTACCCAGCTGAAAGGTGAAAAAGACAGACGCAAGCTGGAGCTGCATAAGAATGAACTCTCCTAGGGCAGTACGAAAACCTTTCTCGAGCCCAACCTCCATGACCATTGGCAACACCAGCAGGAGACCCAGCTGGAACACAGATTGTGATGCAAGCGCATTCTCAAGGGGTTTTATATTTTGTTGTATCCGCGGGTCTTCCAATATAGATCTCTCAAGCCCGCTCATTACAAGGTACAATCTTCCATAAAGGAATACATATACCGTCAGAACTGTCACCTGTAAACAAATGCACATGGGACAGTCACTGTGAAAATTTAATAAAAAGACAGCATGTGGAATAACTGGTGCTCTAAAATTAATGGCCACGTAAGACCTTTTGGATTTTAAACATACACCATTGCTAGAAGAAGAGAAATATCATACTGATGATTATTATGTGTCGTTTTGCTATGAATTTGCAGATTGAATCAAATGAGAAATATATGGTGCAAACAACTAAAAGGTTTTCAATATTGTCCGATACAGACAAAATAATGAGAAACATCATGTAGAACCGCAAAAGTAGAATCACTCTGAAAACTCTTATTATTTTTCAATAAGACTAAATTACCCCTCACATCTCATTCCTATATGTATCATCCCTCTGGATGATGACACAATTCACACTTATGATGTTTTTTGTACAAGTACGGCAGAAGGGGAATTTATCTTTTCCAAAAGACTAAACTACCCTCATATTTTGTTCGTATGCTAATCATTTATTTTGAGCATGTAATCCCAAAGGAGTATTTAAAGGTCCTACAAGGGGTACACAGAGAAACAAATCTCCAAATATATCCAAAAGAATATGAAATTCTTTCTCACCATGCTGCTGAAGTAGAACCCCACGGTAGTGAAATAGAACGAGAGCATGCGGTAGAAATCAAACCTACGACCTAGGCGGCAGACATCACGGCTGAGTGTTTGCTCACCATTGCCATTTGCAACTTTGGCCTCAAATTGGGAGATCTGGTTCATACCCACATCCCGACCTTTCCCCACTTGAATGTACTCATGGTGAGTTATGTTCCCTCCTCGCATTGTTGAGTTATATCCTAAACACATTTTATCTCCTCATTAATTTAAGACAGCATTTAAGTGTTTCAGTTTCCATGGTTTTGACAATAGCTACGGTCAGTACATGCAGGTATTATGTAAGATGGAAGGCAAGGCTTGTCAGAAACTACAGGTAATCCAGTATTGAAATGCATACAGTTCAATCTGAGGGCGCTAGCAACACAATAAAGCGAAATCTGTGATCACTAGCTAATGCTATTATAATGGTCTTAGTCAGCACCAGTTGGCTGATCTTAATAAAATCACAACGTCAAATACTACTTTGTAGTCGTCGTCAAAATTTTAGTAGTATTTGTAGTTGTGGACTTGGTTACATTTTAGGACTTTGTGCAAGTAAAGACACTACCACACATATGATCAATAAACTAAACTAAAATTAGATGTACCAGAAAAGATGTCCTCGCTTAAATTAATAATCTTAGAGGCTTTGCTAATACCACCCCTTGTGATATGAAATAATCTGTCAAAAATATCCGGATGCCCATAATGAAACCGAACCCTGTAGAAATCAAATCAGAAAAGGATAAATAAATATACAAGAGGTGGGGGAGGAAACAACATAGCCTCGGAAGAATTTTCAAGTAAAACAGAATTAATGGCCTAACTAGATAACCATGTACCAGTACAGCTTGTTAGCATGTCTATCGAATTTCTCACCAGTATGTGCTGTTACTCAGAAGTTTGATGTGTATGTTACAGTGACTAAACTTTATAGTACACCTGAAAGTTAAGCTGAAAAATAAATCAAGGACGAGAAAAAGGCAACATACTTGAGGGGATTAGCGAGGACCCGTTGGCCAATAGTTACAAAGCTTGTCTCTTGGTTGGACATAAACCATGCAAGAGATGAAACACTGAAATAATATAAAAAAAGAATTAATGATTGAAACAACGAAAGGATTCAATGCTCTCTGATTAACATTTAACAGGAAATGCTTCATTATTGATTGACCCTATTTAGCTCCTTTTCTTTGAGGTTCCTGAAGTAAATGACCAGTAAAATCAAGTCCTTAGCATACTCATCGATCTAATTGGTGAACATTTTAGAGGATAAACCAAAATAAATAAGCAACAACTTTTACATACCTCCCAGTAAATATATGCTCACGAAGGCCAAGGATTGTGGGCTTATTATTCCCGTATTCCTCGCTATGAAACTCCTCCAGCACATTTCTTATCTTGAACGCCTCTTCCAAGTAATTATCCTAAAGTTTTGAAAACCACAATTGGTAAATAACTGAAAAAAAAAAAAGAACACGTGGCAGAAACAAGTAAACAAATGGTGAATTAAAATGTACCTGATTCATGTCAATGGTTTGAAGTGCCTCCCCCCGAGTGAAAATAATAGCATGGTTTTGGTTTTCAGGTTTCCCTTCGCCTATATCAGTTGGTCTACCAGGCAGCTTGATTCGATATATTTCCTAAATAAAGTATCAAAATCGACAAAGTTTTATGACGCCAACTTGATACGTTTTTTTATGAAAGCAAAAAAATAGTACAATACCTCATCCCACTTATCACCGCCTTTGACAAGTACTGAATAATAGACTTTCTCTTGTTTCCCGTTTACGATATCATCTCTCTCATCTATGTATGCTACTCTCAAAGATCGATGTCTACAGCATTCCAGTTACAAGTTAACTTGTCAGATAAAATAAGCAAAAATAAAATTTTGCAAATCACAGATCATGGTATGCCATATTACCGGTGCACCCCCACAACCAAAATACTTCCAGGAGCGATTTGCACATATCTTGATGTGGCTTTTGCAAATTACTTCAATTATGTGTATTTAACATTAGAAATATTTTGCCATGACCAAAAAAGAGCTTCTTTTCCTAAGAACTTACAAAACCATAACCAAGCTCATCTTACTTTTACCATATTCTAGAACTGGAAGTTGAATATTTCAGTTGAGCTCATATGAAAACGCCTAGGAGTTGGTCGTTTTCATTTTACTTTGGCGTTGCCTATTTACACTGTTGTTAATTGCAGATGATTTAAATAAGAGCATAGTATTAGGCAAAGATATATGTCCGCATACGCAGTCATGAGGCCAAGGATGTTCTGATAGCAAAGTCTGTCACGGCCTTCCTTGCTGGCTTTCATCTGGCCATAGATCTGGCAAGATACCACGTAGGAGAATTTAATGTCAGCTAATGCACCGGACTTGGTAAGGTGGTTGTATTGGTCCTGATATTGCTGTGTTGGTCTTATTGTTCTATAACCTCCAAGTATATCTACAAATGAAAGAAAAGAATGTGATGTTTGCATGAGCAATTTAGTAGTTTTGTGTATACCTTACAAAATATCAGAATATCAGTGCACAACACCAGAAAATGAGAAATATTATGCACTGGAATACGAGAAACATTGGATGAAAAAAACACAAAAGAATTAATAGTATCCTATTTTATTCCCCATTTATGTATAAATTTAAAAGAATTTTGAAATAACATTTATAATGAAAAAGGAGATGAATTTCCTTAAATTCAGAAGAAAATAGGTCAAGCTGGATATAGAGGGTACTTTTCATGTTTTATAAGGGTTTGCTGAAAGGACATGATATGGCTCCTTTATTGTATTTGTTGGTATTCGTATCACGTATAGGGACTTATCTGTGAAATAGGAATATAGAGGAAGTGTAGAGACAACTAAAATATGTAAACTCTATATCTATAATACCCAAAGGGGTCAGAATAAAATTATGAATTATTCGGCTCATTTCAACTTGGTATCAAAGCTTAGGGTTAGCCACCGGGAAAAGAAAATAAAAAGGAAGAATCGCGCATAGATACCGGCCATCTAGGGTTTGCCCTTCTGTTACTGATTTGGCCGGCGTGGGGGGCCTATGCCCCACGATACACATTGGAGGGTGGATCGTGCATAGATCTCGGCTTTGATGGTTGATTAGGTCGAGATTGGGCCAAGGAAAAGGAAGTAAGAGTTCTTTGAGATGATGAAAACTTAGATCTTGAGGGTGCAAGATCGGGTTTGGAAGAAAGGGCAAGGAGTGTTCACGCGGAAGGAGTGTTGGTATTTGTATCAAGTGTAGGGACCTCTATCCATAAAATATGAATATAGAGGAAGTCTAGAGACCTAAAGATGTAAACTCTATATCTATACCCCAAGGGGTCATGAATAAAATTATGAGTTATTTGGCTCATTTTCAACTGTATTGTTATGCAAGACACTTCTGACGTGTGCAATTGTCCCAATAGAATCACATTAACTTTGATTTACAATAAAAAGAGGTAGGCAGGTGCAACTAACCCCTATCCTCAGCCATGTCCAGGAAGCACTGTAGCTCAAGTGCACGTCTGTAGTACATCATACCTCGAACTGCAAAGGACAAAGATATATAACAGAGAGGAATGGAAGAGGCAAGTGAGTAGGAGTTGTAGGTTTTACTTCTGTTTTGGTACTTTCTTCCCAATGGTACTTAGTCATCTCAGTCTTTCCTAAATTTGCATTTCACCAATTGAACTGGGCATTGCGTTATCCTTATTTATCTAGTTCCCATTTTGTCTTCAAATTTCAGGTTCCAAGTACAAAATCCTAACGCTCAGTTCATTTAGTTTTTGGTACGAAAAAACAATTGCTGCCTGAGTTTCATAATACAGAAGCGAGAGAAGTTATAGTACCTGTTCTTGCAAGAGTCTGGCCACGGTAAGAGGTCCACTGCCGGACACACTCGATATATTCCTTCTGTCTGTCCAAATATTCCTGCTGCCTATCAAGTTGGTCCTTGAGAAGCAGCTGTTCTCCCCTAAGAAATGATTTTCTTTGGAGGAAGTTGTTCCATTCATCTACCAAGCAACATTTGTATCATTAGTTTGCCGCCCTACTATAAATGAATTTGTAGCTCAGATGGAGAGTTTAAGCAAAATATTTTTACCAGGATAAATCTTCTGGAGGTAGAAGAGAATGGAGATACCATCCTCATTTTCGCGATTAATCTCATCCTCTGAGTACATAACATCTTCTCTGTAATATGGAGTCAACACACTAAACAGGAAGAAAAATTAATCAGGAAAGACAAAAAATATTTTCAAAACTTGAGACAAAAAATCTCAACTACTAATCAACAATTAACCTCTAAAATCTGAGAAAACTAATTCTTCCAAGGCAACTAAATGGAAATTACTTGTAGGTTCGAAACCCAGCTCTAGAAGACTTTAGATCAAAATTTGAATTAGACTTGGGGCAAAGACCCCACTTCTTCTCCAAAAAACTAAATGGAAATTACAGACTTGTTATTAAAGCAAATGCATATACTTCAAGTAGAAATTATATGGAGGGAACCAAAAAATCAGGGGAACTGCAATAAATTTCCTAATGACTAGAAATACTAATCACCTAAAGGATGTCATGTTGTGAATTTGGGGAGCATTAGGCATAGTCATAAAGAGGGAATTTGTAAAGAAGGTCATCCTGCGTCTTGCCTCCAGGTTAGTCGGTACGCTAGATGCTGATTCCTTCACCGTAACCAATAAATGAAGCCTGGTTACCTGGTAAAGAGGAATAGAAAGATGGACTGAAATAAAGCAAGTTTTAAATATGACTGTCATATTGATCAAGCTTTCCTAATATACAAAATATACCTTCTCCATCCAAGATTTATTTTTCATTAACTCCAAATTGAGCTCTGAGAATTGCGGATGTGTTTTTTCTCTTTGTTCTTCGTGTTGATTGACTACCTCTGTACCTGCTGTTCGCTGAACCCTGCTATAAAGAAACCGTGTGCATCGTAATTAACTATCACTCAGATCCTGGAAATACTGTTCATACCAACCTGCAGAATCATACCTGTTTTCACTGATCATCACATCCTGTAAAATAATATCCATTGTATCTTGAAGCACATTTGTAATCTGTGTTTTAACCGAGTCTGGGTTTGCCATCTCTTGTGTGTTTTTCTGGAATATACAAACATGAAAAGATCTTATATCATTTCGTAACAAATAGACAAACATTTTAAAAAATATATATTGGCCCATTATTCATGCAAGACACCTGGTCGATACGATATGTAGTAACAAAAATATGTCATACTCATACAAGCACTTTAGAGTTAAGGATGACACATGTCCAAGAACTGCCCAGTACCAGAAGTAAGGTGAAAAGGAATGAACATACTAGCAGGGTGAGAAACTTCTCGACTTTAGTGCTTAGCTGGGGAAGCTCGCTCATTCTGAAATTCGTAAGCAGCTGCTTATTTCTTATACTATCATCTACTGCTGAACAAACATCCCGTACCACACTTCAAGCAAACAAGTACAATGGCAGTCAGTAAGAAGTTTTATATATATATATATGGCAAAAACTTGGATACTCCAAAAGATGGGACACTGGGTACTCTAGCCCACCTGGGCCATCCAATTCATCGAGATTGGTGAAAAGTGATTTCTTAGAAAATGCAACAAAAGTAAAAGTGAACAATCTTCTAATCTCGATGAATTGAACGGTCTCGATGAATTGCCTATATATATATATAGAGAGAGAGAGAGAGCATTCCTAAGGTACTATGTATAGGACATAGGACGCTTACTATGGGTCATCTGATCCATCCAAAATTCGTGCAGCGCGAATCTCGAAACGATCCGGATGGTCCATAATAGCGTCATATGTCCTATGCATAGTACCTTATCCTAAGTCTATATTATATTATATATACACATATAGAAGATTCAGATCAGGTAACAACAGTATGAAACTGATTGTCAGAGGGAAAGGGAGAACTTACTGCTTGTCATCAAGGGTCTTCAGAAGGCTGTAGAGGATATCTCGGAGAGTCTCATAGCACTCTATCACAGCATCGTACATGTAACTATCGTGCTCTATTTTCTTTACCAGCTCACTCTGGCTCTTCTTCTTGTTGAAATCTTTCGCTATATCCACTGCTATTGGTATCTGCCATATCCAAAATAAAAAAAATGAAGTGATAATAATCACTCTCTATTTGAAAGCTTATACATTATATGAGTTCCATACAACCAGATGGTACTAACACCATGAATATTTTCTATTACCTTGCTTGCAAGCAGAAAAGGAGGCCATTGTACAACTGGTATGTCACCTGAAGATGATGGTACCAACAAAAGATCCTTCTCCCTATCAATTAAAAATAAAAGTATAACCTTCCAACCTAAACTTGCACACTAAGATATAACTAGACATATTGCTTTAAATTTTCCAAAAAATAAATAAATAAATAATAAAAGACTATTGAATCAAGAAATACACACATATCGTTAATCAAGTCTTCTTCGCGTAAAGAAGTGATGAATTCATTCCATATGTGAGAGAACTTGGCTATGTTCCTTCTAGCTATCTCTTCCTGTCAATATAACAGTACTACCATATTAGAAGTGATAGAGGTATATTCTCAATGTTTTGTCATATAAAAATCTCAACATCTTCATATTCAAGTGTAACCTTTCAAGACATATATGTAAAAAATAGAAAGTTTAGCACATAAAAAAATCCAATTGTGTACCTTGTCATGCTTAGACTTGTGGGGCGAATTTTCAGTGTTTGGTACCAGCCTTTTACTAAACTGATCTGGTACAGCTTGAAATCTTGACCTTAACATACCCAAAGTTCGTATCTACATATCCATGCCAAAACACTTTAGTTAGTGAGCTTCAAATTCTTTCCATGATAAAAGTGTAGTACTTGTAATTTGATACTGAAGTTTCGGCTGAGTTACAGATAGTGAATAGGTTACCATTTTATTTTATGTCTGCCAGAGACACACTACATGGTTATGAAGTATGAACAGATAAAAGCCCTCGAATGTCCTTGAGAAAAATCATTAAGAAATAAAGAAACTTCGACAAGTAACTTACCTCACCCAAGTGGCTGAAAGCCCCATTAATTCCACCAAATATGGTCGAGAAAATTGCATACCATATTTGTGTATCCATGAAATATACCTTCATTAAAAGAATGCATTAGATGATAGTTGAAACAGAATGAAGTGATTTCTTTTCTAGTTGATCATCGTCAAGTATAATGAGTTTACACTTTCTCCACAAATAGAATACAGCACAAACATTTTGGGTAACAAACATCAAATTCTATGTTAAGAAAAAAAATAAGAAGAAACTTATACACAGAGATATGGTTCATACCATGACAATCGGAGCCCATATGGTGATGACCACCCCAAGGTTGTGCTGCACTGTACCATTAAAAAGATATCACCAATTGTTTGTAAGCTCTAAAGAACAGATTTCCATTCAATTCCTCCTTTTTATTTTTAAATATATATATAAGGTTACTAAACATTTTCCAGATCAAATCTAAACAGCTGCTACACCTTCAGAAATAATATATATCTTGTCATCAATAAAGATGAAAAAGATTGTAGTTGAAAAAGTAAGCACGGTAACTCAAACTGGCACAGATCTAAAAGTCATAGTCCTTCTAGAAAGATGATACCTTTGTCTTGTTATCCAAAATCAGGAAAAACTCAGTATTCAAATTTGCACAACAAAAGAACCTTACAGTATGGGAAGAATTCATGCCACTCATAGGTTGCAGTTCCCAGGTTCATAATAGTTTTGGTGGGATCCACCAGAGGAGATATCTAGAACAGAGATAAGAGATAATGAAGACAGTATATTAAAACTTGCAAATGAAAATATCATGCACATATAAGGCACATGGAATGCGGTCTGAAAATAAAGATTCCACCTGGTACTAGAGCATACCAGTCATGTAAACCATTTTTTTTTGCCACCCCCCAACCCCTACCCTCTGTGTTGCTTCTATTAGGTTTACTAAGGTTCCGACAACATACTCCAGCAAAGAGGCAGCAGCGAATACAAACAGGGCCTCTAAATCCAATACCATACCCCAACTGGTATTCTGTGTACTTCTTTATAGAGCGGAAGTTACCTCAACATAGAAGCTGAAAGCAAGCTTGCATATAAGCAATAAAATCCAGAACATAGTATACCTGATGATTCAATAGAGGGAAAAAATATGCATCAAAATTTTTCAGTTCACAAAAAGAACAACAAAGAGATTAATGCAGCTTGAAAAGCTAGGGAATGTTCAATATTTGTAGAAGGAAGGAGAAATAAAAAAATGCACTTCGGAGCTTTTACAATGGAATTTTGAATAATCTGAAGTTTTTGTGGGAGTGAGGTGTCAAATGTGAATTTTGGACCTTCTCTGTAGTAGATGAGATAGGAGAATGCACCTTTTACATTTTATCAGTAAAAGATGAAGCTTAAAGAGCACATTACTTACTTCAGAAGAGAGCACACACTCTCATGCATGCCTCGGGCCACATAAAGCTTTGGCTAAAAGAAGGAGATAAATAAATAAAAAATAATAAAAAGTAAGTTTT
Source organism: Eleocharis quinqueflora (assembly GCA_964058865.1). Lineage (NCBI taxonomy): Eukaryota > Viridiplantae > Streptophyta > Magnoliopsida > Poales > Cyperaceae > Eleocharis > Eleocharis quinqueflora. The sequence continues at coordinate 44,789 of CAXKVX010001529.1, forward strand.
TGAAAGAAATTAATCAAATAAGATGGCTTGATACAGTTACTGGAGATAACACTTTGGGGCAGCCAGACATCAATCTTTTCACAGCTAGAGTTTCATAACTCATAGGACAACCGGTATATGAACCCTCTAACTATCAAGCTTGGCTGGTGTAATACAAACTAGTAGTATGTTCATTTAAAAATGATTGGGTCCCAAGGAGACCAGAAAATGTCATTCTTTAATTCATAAATCACACACAGATTATATCGACCTGCAAAGTAACTGGCATTTCTACAATTATACAAAGAGAACCAAGCAATTGAATTTATAACTGCCCTGACTTCATTCTGGCTCAGTCAATTACTTTCCAATGAGTATACTACACAGAAATCCTGACTATGTAAATCACTTTGTATAGTTTTTCTTAACTTCAATATAGATAAGCTATTAGAAAGAAGTTCAAAGTTATGAACATTTTGTACATTATTTAGAAACATCACAAAAGAACAGAGATGAGTGCTACAAAGATGATAAACACTGGTGTTAAGTTGAAAATGGTGCAGAATAATGACAAAAATTGGCATAAAGCCAAATGATACCTGAGCCCACCACATAAGCAGCACAATTACTCGCCAATTGGATCTCTCCATGAACCGGCGTAGGGGGGGCAGGAGAAAGATAACAGCAGCCAGGATATTGGGTATGAGATAGATTGCTATGGCAAAGCTATACAGAGACTGGCTCCTCCAGTTGCCAATCCAGTTGTTGAAATACCTGATGAGACCACTGGGATTTGCCACCCAACTCGAGTAACTTGTTATCATGATTATCACCCATGCAGTTGCAACAATAAATTTTAGAATGTAACGGATTATCTGTGTGTATTCCATGCTCCCCCACGCCTTCCAGCTCAGAATTATGTCCAATGCAGCTATAGGTATAACATAGACAGATGTTACACTAGCTATCTTAGGATGCTGAAATAATAGCCCTTTTCATTGTTCCTCCAAGTAGGAGAGTTAAGGTCTTGTATTCCACAGACAAGGTGTAGTCAAATCTCCCATGAACAGTTTTCTGGTCAGGTTTCTGACCTGTTAGTACATTCACAAGTCTGACCCTTTTTGCTAAATGAGGGGAAAAACTTGCTACTATGCAATAATTTTCATTAAAAAATAATTTCAAGAGTGGACCAAAGAATCATGTACCCAAAACCAACCAATTTGACACGGTTATGCAGAACCGAGGGTGAAATAACCCAGTCCATTAGTTCAACTGGTTCTGCCGACTAAATAAAGTTATCTTCAACCTATTGCCACTCCTAGTAAGTTGCAGAACTTAGTCCACCATGAGCTAATCAATATTTTACCAACAGCTAGCTATGAATGAACAAAAGTTAAAAACCAACCAAATGTTAAAGGACAACCTTGCAAGAAGTTGAGTAAAGAAGCGGTTATGAAAATACTCAATACATCTCGAAAAACATCTGCATCAAAGATTGCTGACAGAGAACCAGAAGGACTCCATGCAATTATTAACATGGCCTGAATACAAAACAATTAGAGCACTACAGTTGAAATCCTTAGGCATCAAGACAAGTAAAAATAAGAATACCATAAATGAAAAAAGCCCTGAATATACCTGGAATGCCAGAATGAAGAAAGTCCACATTCGATCAAAACTCCTGAAAAGGTGCCAAAAGGTACGCACTTCCACAAAATTTGTTTTAGGCTTTCTCCTCCCAGAAACTACTTGATCGCGACTATAGGCCTGCAATTATTTTGTGAAATTTTCCATGGATCACTTTTTTTGTTCCAGATCAATTTCAGTCCATCTAGTATGTCTTTCATAGTTTCTTAGGATTAAAAGAATATGAACCCAAGGGCAAAATGTGGTACTAAAGCATGCCTGTACCTAACATCAGTTAAAAATCCATCTGATACATTCTGTTCCAATAACAATAAACGGTGATCACTTCTGGTAAATGAAATAGGTATAGGTATTGTAGTAAAGAACCTCAGCTTTTGAGGAGACGCTTTCAGTATGGATGAAAAAGTCTGAATTGGGGTCCATTGGCCATCCTAGCTTAAAGCATTCTTTGGACCTTCAAAACAATTCAATTATTCATCAAATGGGTCATTATTATCACTAAAAAGATAAGAAGAATGTAATATCGTACTGTAATTTTCAAATTGAATATTTATATAATATGGTCAAATCTGCTGTCTGGTATACAAACAAGTCGTTTCTTTTCTTTGGTACATTTGCATTTTTTTTTATTCTTTCAGTTTTTGTAATACAAAGAGGGCCTAAATACAAAAAAAAAAGATTTGCATGATTTATGTTGTTGTGTTTACATACTCCTGGCAATCACACCAAATCTAATAGCAGACCACTTTATTGGTAATGATAAATAAATCGTTACAACGGACAAAGTGATGTTTAATTTACCAGAAGTATTCATTCAAGTCATCATAATTTCTCCATCTGGAATGGCTTGCTGTACCTTTTTTGTTTCTTAAAACTTCCTTTAAACACAAAAAACAATGGGAAAAACTATATGAGAAAGAAAGATGCTGATCTTCATCGGAGATTAAAATTTAATTTCAATTGCAAAAGAAAAATTGAAAGAGTGATAGCTACCTTGTACAAGACATTATATATGGGCCGAATAACCACATTTAGGAAATACTCTTCCTCTCTTAATGGTACATTGCCAACTACATATCCATGGAGTTCATATGCCATCTTTCAGAAGAATAAGTTAGTAGTTATATGAGGTTTAAATACTGGTGCAGACTGGCGAGGTAAGTAAAACTTACATTGTGGAAAATGTAGCACAAGCACTCTGGCATAAACCGAACATTTGATGCTTCACCCCATATCAACAGGTACAGACCAATGTAGAGAAGCTCTAGTTGTTGTGTCTCAGCATTATTTGGCAATCTAAAAATAAATTTATTTTTGGAAACATCAGAGAAAAAGAAGTATTAAGACCTGAATACTCGGTAATCGTAAAGGTATATTGGTCTTGGCTTTATCACACTACCTGAGGTTAGAACGGACATGTAAATAGTCACACCACGAAAGGTAGTTCTTGAAAATTTTCTTCATCAAGTGCCTTACTGTACCTGTGTCCAGCTGCATAATTAGATCAAAAAATTCAGCAAGGTCCAAAATTCGTGATGGAGATATAATACGGCAATAATTCCGGAATAGTCCATTTACATATAATGCACGTAACTATATCAGAGTTCTGCAGCTTTACAAAAAGAAAAACAAATTCTGGAAATAATAGAAATTATTCGCAAAATCCGTAAATTCACTAATAATTCGATAAATTCGGGAAATTTTTGGATGGATCCAGAGGTTACAAAAAAATTGATCCATCCTGATGATGGCTTCTAGCTAAACTATTTGGTTGTCTACGCTACAGGTACATACAGCCAGATTGATAAATTTTTGTTGGTTCATATGGGGACTATGTTTTTCTTTTTAAAACTAGCCTACAACTTTCTAAGTGTATCCTTATTTTAACATCAAAGTGAAACCAAGTTCTAAACCAGGGTTACCAGGGAACCAAAAATGTGGTATGTTACCTCCTGTGGAACGAGCAACAACCTGGGTCATTGGCAACCCGTACAACCATAATTGGGAATGCCTGTACCAAATATGCAATTTGCATCCATCTTGGAGATTTCTGGTAACCCTGTGTTAAACAGATCATCTATGACCAAACATGTCCACAGGTCACATTCTAATCCAACCATCAACAGCAGGGTCAGCCTTAACCAGGGCATGTAGAAGGCAGAAGGTCAACAAATTGCCAGCTAGTTAAACCCAAAGGTAGAACTTAGTTACAATTACCCAACCCCTGAATAGATATCAATGTCAAACCTTGATACCACTCCTTATGTACAGATTTCACCCCGAACTTATGAAACGTTATACAGAGCATCAATAATATGCAGAGGGAGAGGGAGTTACCAAGGTATATTCTTCGAGGTGGTGCTTGCTCCTTGCATCAATATTTGCTAGTAGCAAAATCAAATGTTCTCTTTGATTCTCCACATTTCCCCTCTTCGGTACCAAACACAAGTGTCCAAATCAAAATACACATAATGAGATTTGTGTATCCATAACAGGACTGCTATATCTCTAAAACAACTCAAAACCTTAAGCACTATATACTAGAAAAAAAGGAATATCTATGTGTAATTCAAGTCCCATGACAGGACTGCTGTATCTCTAAGTTCACTGCCATCCCACATTTTGAAACTCAATTTTTTTTTTAATTCCTCCTGTTGTGCATGTTCTTTTATACCTGAAAGCCAAAAGCAAGGCCAAGCCAGTCGAGCAAATCATGTACAGATCTGTCTCTCTCCTTGTCAGAAGGTATCACTGCTGTCCGACTAACCTCTCGGGCATGATTGGGCTCTTGGGCCACATGTACTGTGGTTTGAACTGCTCTTGGCATAGACAACTGGCCTAGGTTGCGCAATGCATTTACAGCTGCCCTTATCTGAAATTAGAAGAAAAAAAATGTACACAGATAGAAGGAAAAAAATTTGAAATGAGAACTTTCGTTGTACGTTCATCAAATGAAAACATCAGGGGTTTAATCTTAAAATACATTAGATAGATGTAGGACAAAATGAAAATGCAATCATTACAAATCCTTCGATCTAAATTTCGGGTCTTGCTAATAACTACAATTTATGTGGGTTGTAAAGAATAACAACTTTGCCTGATGGCAAACTTTTACTGCTAAATAGTCTTAACACAGCCTTCCCTAAAACCAAAAAAAAATTGACATAGATGGAACAATAGATATTCAATTATTACCATATGTGGCACAGTAACAAGTGATGCAATCATTCACATAGCCTATAACTTTAAGTTGTTGGGGGGTTAATAAACAAGTTAATATTGGAAAATGATAGTACAATAATTTACCCCTGGAAATTCCATAATTGGAGGAGGGGGGCCCGATACTTGGAGAGGGAGAATATTGTACTGTGCAAAATGGGGCTTCTTTCTTTCTACCTCTCTTGCATAGTTTTGCACCTACAAAGCAAGCACCAAAAAGATAGGATATTAACATACCAGAGCAAGCAGATCAAAAAAAGGTAATATATATCACAAAATGTCTTCAACTTCATTAGGAAGTGCTTTTAATCCGCTATTCCTCAGAGCAACTAGTCACAAGAAAATACTGCCTGAAGGTATGACATAATTTTTGAGAAGTGACAACAGGTTGTTTAAGCTGGTTATAAGAATAAATCGCATCATTGTCCTTATAAAATGTGACATAAACTGATACTTATTTATTCCTTTTTGGAAATGACCACTGAACCTCCCTCCTCACTCATACATGAATGAATGAGTAAGAAAACATCTGGAGAAACAAAAGAGTGTGGAGGATATTCCATGTGCATATAGATATACAGAATATTTTCATTTTTAATAGTAAAAGTATTTCTTTAGTTTTCTGAAATGCACATTCAATTGAATATCAAGAATGAAAAAGAAAATAAAGCACTTCATGTCTGCCTATTAAAACAATCAGTTTAGTACGGTACAAAACCAAAAGTTTCATCCTTACCCTCATTAAACCATAAGAAACGCTGCTTACCCTACAAAGTGTAAATTAAAACCCTTCCAATATACCTTTTGCATTTTTTTCTTAAAAAGCGTCCAAACTATTTTTCCTCCATTGCCATTTTTGCATAAAAATGAGGGAGAAAAGAAGGATACTCTACACCTCAAACCCAATTAAACAATAGGGGAATCAGCTTGTTAGGTAATACTATAGATGATTTATGGATGTACAAAAAGTTGTAGACCTTCCATTGCAACATTTTTAAGATTAAAATGGTAACTAGAAAACTTCCCTTCTGAGCTAAAGAAAAATAAATACAGGAATAGAAGAACGTTATACCTGTGTCTCGACCTTCTCATCTGGAACCACAGCTTTGAGCACATCATATAAAACCGATGCAATCTGGTAATGCTTAGCCATCTCATCTCTAGGGTTCTCAACAGTACCATACAAAGAATAAGTAATAGATTATAAATAGAAGGAAATATTCAAAACTTAAAACCATTATTATATTATCATTTAGCTAATAGCAGCACAAAAATTCTAATAATCAACAATCTCAATTTTCTATTATCTGCAACCGAACCTTTACATTTGAAAAACTAATTTCAAGTCAAACAAAAAGAAGTGACCAAAGTAGTGTATATATATATATATATATATATGCACTTTTTGTCATAAAAAAAACTACAAACTCAGGGATCACATTATTCCGCTTGGATTTTGTATCATCTACACTTGAGGTTAGGGTAATTTATCAAAGATATATTAATGATAGGGGCCTAGTGTCAAAAAATGTTGAAGTTAACCTAAAGTAGTATATTTTCCATTACATAAAAAAATGTAGGGTTTTTTTGCATATAACAAAAACATTTCTCAATTACAGTTAGCAGTGAGCACCAGGCCCACCTAAAACACTTAAGTGTGGTTGTTATGGAATACACATATTGATAAAGCTATGTATTGAATTAAAACCAAAATCAAGCATATTAAATTTGTGCCATGGGCTCCCAATGATCATTAAAATTGTATCAAAGAAATTATTTTCTGCTACTGTGAAATTCAAGGGACAGTAAGGCATTTCTTGCTGATACAACATTGGTTTTGATTATTTGGTATTATATACATATATTCTAATAACCCACATCATGGTTGGCGCTCCTACAGAAAACCAGTAGGCGCTATTAGCCAATAATAACAAATGTCAACAGCTGTAGAAACCTCAGCAAGACTTTTAAAGTTTAAACTTTAAAGTTTGAATTCTCACGGTGGTCTCCTGACTGAACCATCTCTCAAGTAGGTCTCGTAGTACCACTGATAGAACTTTTGAATCTCCCTTGGATCTGTTCTTGCTAGTGTGGGCTTCGTTTCATTTTCATCCTGACAAATTAGTTTTTAAGTACCTTATAAATAAGTAAAACACAAAAAAAGCTAAGGATAGTAAAAAAAACATTTTTTTCCAAAGCCCGCTAGAAGTGAATCCAATAAGAGCCAGAATGTTCCTGCATGCAGGCACTGGTACAGCATTGTTAGCACTATGGTGAATTTTACCTTTTCGAGCCGATGTAACAGGTAGGTTTTGAACTGTTTCACACCACGGCCAGCTGAATGGGGGTCCAGATTGTGTGCCTTTTCAAATGCATGGAATCGGCCTACATTACACATGAGATAACAAGAGTATGTAAACCAAATATGTGGCATCAGTATAATTAATTATACAAAATGCTTTATTTCTTTGTCATTGAAACAAGTTATCAAGCACTTTATGGGCTGTCACCGTGAAAATTTTCTACTTATAAAGGAAACAAACAGTCCACTCTACTTATTACAATGAATTATGAGACCGACATTGAAAAACAGGACCACAAAGTCGGACATTCAAAATTCTCCTGATTATAGAGAGGTTCAGATAAGACTAACAGAGATAGGCCACACGGGGGTTTTGTTGCTCGATATCATTGGCAACACGCAGAATCGGAACGATGGAGGCGAGAGACGATGGTACGAGCTCACTATCGGCGGTGGGACCCTCTTCTTCGGGCACGTCAAGCATGGTTTGAACACGTGTCAGCCTCCTAGACAGCTGCCTCTCCAGCCCACCGGCCCCACTACTACTACTCGCCATGTCTAACCTTCACCCTTGACCTTCTCTCTCCTCCTCTATATCAAAAATATCGCCTCCTTCTAACCCTCCCGTTCTTCCTCGTTTTGTGCTTTCTCTTAGGTTATGAGAGAGAGGGGTTTGAGTGGAGAGCATGGTAATTAAAGGTATAATAATACTTGGAGATGGAAAAGGAGAATTGAGGCAAACAAGAAAGGAATACGGCCGAGGTGGGGTTGGCTTTTCCTCTCTTTTTATATTTTGCTTTATGCTCTCTCGATCTATCTATCTATCTATCTCTCTATCACACTGAATCACACTGGAGCAAAGCAAAAAGCAGTCTAAAGACACAAATCAGAGATAGAGAGAGAGTGTGTGGGTGGCTGAGTAGCGCGCTGCTTTTTGTTTTTCTTTGTTTTAAATTGTAATCTACTTTCAGATACCATTATATTATTGACGAAGCAAGCAAGCGAGGGAGGTGGGGAGAACTCCGTGGCAAGCAAGGAATAGGAAGAAAGGGAGGGAACGGGTGGAGCCCACTGGTCAGTGAGCAATCAGGTGGGAACTCGAAACGTGGTATCTTTTTATTTTGGGAAATTAAAGCTCTCATTTTTATTCTGCAGGCGCAACTTTTGACGTTTGCTCTTCTCCCAAGTCCCATCTCACGTTTCAATGTCTCGTGTACAGTTTATTTTGAATAAAAATATAAAAATAAAAAGAGGGAAAATGTTCATAAATAATTGGATATAATATTCTGTGTTGCGTCTTTTAAATTTTGTTCTCTTTATTTCTTTTTTTAATTTCAAGTTTTCATATCATATGAATCAAATTATGTATAAGTATAACATACTGTACAATTATTTATGTGTCTAAATAAATTCGTAGATGATGCTAACTATCAAAAGAATTTATTCCAATTTTATTTGGGAATAGGGTTAACTTTTCACTTTAAATCCTGCAGGGTTCATTTTTCAAATGTATAAAGTTTTTTTCAAACGAAAAAATGAGATAGTAAAGTTTCATATGATGTAGATTTCACTCCTTTTCACTTTAATATTTTTGTGGGGTTCAATGTTTAAATACACACGATTTATCCCTTTTTTTCTTCTTTCTTTCTTAACATTCACATGTTAACATCAAATTATCTATAGCATATTGTGTAATCTTTATGCGAACATTATATATGAGACATTTGACGTCAAAGATAATAATACCAAATCGATACCAGTAATTTAAATTTCAAATACTATATTTTGAGATTAAATAACAAAACTAACTAATTACACGTACTATACATATCAGACATTATGCACACACAAAAATACATTATTCGAACTTCATTTTATTACCTCAAAAACTTCTACAACATGTATCATTTCTAGGCTATGTTGTATGAGTGCGGGTGTCGGTATAATATATGATACGATACGATTGCGACGATCTAGAGATTTAAAAAAAATCTTAAATACGAATGAAGCTATATATATATATATATATATATATATATATATATATATATATATATTAAATTTTAATTAAAAAAATATCAACTTAACACATCAAAAAGCAATATATAAGCGAATATACATTACAAAAAATTATTAGACAAAAACTTGGGAACTCCAAAAGATGGATACACTGGGTACTCTAGTCCATATGGACCGTTCAATTCATCGAGATAGGTGAAAATTAATTTACTTTAACTTTTGGTGTGTTTCTCAGGGAATTATTTTTCACACCAATCTCGATAAATTAAACGGTCCAGATGAGCCGGAGTATCCAGTGTACTCATCTTTTGAAGTACCCACGTTTTTGTCAAATTATTATTATGCACAGAAGATGAGATGACACAATGGTATGTGTCTTTAATGTAAGTGGCTTCAACCAGTAGCCTGAGGAAGCAACAAATCAGAAATACATTATGATCGTCACATGAAGTAGCAAACGCTAATCAATATCGGATACGGATGCGGCAAGTATCCAATACGGATGCAATAAAATATTTGAAGTATCTGATTAACACAATTTCTAAGGAAGCGAAATTCTCTGCGGAACTTTTTGTTCTGCAGAGAGGATGACTTTTGATTTGAACTACTAGATTAAAGATCAACTGTACTGATTAATAATATCAACCTTATATTTAAGGCCCATGGGCTTTAGAAACTCTTCTATAGGTAAAGTTTATAGAATTCGTACAGATAACAGAGGTCAGGCGATTAATTGTATTGTGGATTCTGCTGGGTACTGTAACTTAACAGCCCATATTCATAAAATATTTAGTCTTACAGTCTAAGCTCGGTTGAAGTCTTGAAGAGCAACCTGCAACTACTAACTAGCCGCTAGGTAGATTATTATTATTAGTTGAATAATTAAATACACTATAAAAATGTTAAACTTTTGCAATTTTTATTTTGTAAAAAATGTTAAAATTGTTGCTACTTATTTGAGTACTTTTTATTATGAATTTAACATATTAAAGTTATGATATCCCTCTTTAACCGCTCCCACTTAGAAGTTAGATCTATCATTTTTCAAAATGAACAAAATGGATATTAGCAATTATTTAATAAAAATATTTTTTCACCTTCATAACGTTAGGAAGTTCATATATTAATTTTTAAAATCATATCAATAGCAAGTATAATCTCTTTTACTTCAGCAAATAATTGGATACTAAAGAAACAATCATTCATGTTAACTTAAAACACTTACAATATCAAGAATGTACATTTTTCAGAAGAAAAAAAAAAAACAATGTACGCATTTCCATGCTAATAGATTTAGCAATTAAAAAACCCTACATAAGTTGTACATATTTTTTATACTAACTTAAAAGTTAAAACGCTTACGGTATCAAATATGATACTTTTGCGTTAGAACTGGGTCATGCAAAATGTGTGAATCGCGTGGGGCTGGGTTGCTATGATGAAAATTAGGAGTGCAAACGGGTCGGATTGGTCAGGCCATGCGGGTTGTGGAGTATTCGATCCATAACCAACCAAGCAAAAGCAAAATCATCCAATGGATACTTTGGTTGGTTAGGCCGTCGAATTTTGCGAAACCGCAAAATTCATTTTGTTGGTGAATTTTGATATGGACAACAACTCATAAGGACCGTTCAAATCTAAGAATCGTACGATTAATATGCATTTTGACTTCACATCCATCCGCATTTGTTTTCCGTTAAACTAATTCAAACGTATGATTAATGATAAATTAAACTCATTCGTTCATTATTTTTGTCTATTACAGAAGCACTCTCATACAAAATATAAAATAACAAACTTGAAAACCTTTCAAGAAAATTAAGAAAACAGTAAATTGAAAGATAATTATCAGACCGTTTATTTAATTTCTATGGAATATTTACTTTATATATACTAAAAGTTTAGTAACTAAAAAGCTCCTCTGATTAAAATTAGAATAATTTGACGGAAATATCAAGTTTGTTATTTTATATTTTGTATAAAATAACATTGGTGAAAAATAAAAATAAAATCATTGGGGAAAGATCAAGTATTTTCAAATCTACTCAAATTGGATATGCATTTTATCTGAACAATTGAGAATATGGTATACGATTTTATTTTGTTAATTTAAATTATATATTTTTTACTATATATAACATAAAATGCTTTGACCTAAGATAGAAACCGTCACAATGTTTCTAAGAGCATCTTCATTCCTAAATTTAGAGTTTTTAATCTGATGTGACAGTTTCTAAATGAATTTCATGAATGTAAATGAGTTTCATATTTAGAAATTTTTCTCTAGAGTTTTTTATTTAGCAACTATGCTTTAGAGTTTATAAATTCTGGCGTAGCTCAATCATTGGTTAAAATTGATCGATCTCCCGCAATATTGATAGTATTTGCTCACGTGGTAATTTAGAAACTCTAAGTTTTTTGTTTCAGGAATGAAGAATTTAGAAACTAAAGGAAAATTAAATTTTTAAAATTGATGCGGTAATAATTTATAAACTTTAAAAAAATTAAAAATAAAATGCATGAATAGTCTCCGTAGATCATATGAAGTTGTGACATATGCAATGACATAAGAGTAATATTTTCAAAATAAGGTATTCTGGACCATCATTTAATTAAGAGCGCTATCAGTGTTTTGTCCAATTTTATTTAATTAATGCAGAAAGTTTAGACAAAAAAAATACTGAATACATATCATATAATAATTAACTGATGCAAATTAGTGTCTAATTTCAATATCATATTTTCGTAATAATTGTACAATACAAAGTGATCACTAAAAATGTTCTAATAGTTGAATATTAGTTACATAATATTATTTAATATATAAAATACGATAATTAATTAATAGTATATAACGAAAGCGATTGCACATAGTTGGATAACAAATAAAAATAAAAGAAGAAGAGACGGTAAGCATTTGATAAGATAATAATAAAGAATTATAGATCCGTTTAAATTAGACAGCTCGTGCAATGTAATCATGTGTTTCTAGATGGTCAACCAAATGGATAAAGGTGTGTGATTTTTTTTTTTTAAATTACAAAGGTGTGTGATTTACTTTATAAGTTTATCACGAAGGAACTCATCCGCATCTGCTGTTATTATTTCTCTGTTATAATTTTGCTGTTATTAAATTTGAATCGTTGCTTTCAATCTGAACGGTTGTAATTTGATTCAGAAAGATTTCATTATTTTGTGAGTCTCACTTGTCAGTCACTCAATGACAACGAGCTGCTATCGAAATAATGACAGCGGATTCTTTTCCGTTTTCAAACAACAGTTGGGTGTTGGGTGCACAATAACTGCAATGCTATGACATTTATTGGTGGAGCCACAAGCCATGAACCATGCTATGATGAGGTGCAATTTAATTAAAGATATTCTAGAAATTTCATAATTAGAAACTGATATTTTTGTAGAATATTGAGGCATAACTTAATTCAAAAATTCCTATTTTGCAAGCAATACATTGCGGCAGGTGTTATCTGCAAGTAACCAACTCTACATGTTTTAAATGCATAAATCAACCATGAATATTTGGTAACCAAAATAAGTTTCAATGAACAAAAATATGGTCCAAACAAACGGTATTATATGATCGGATTTATGGCCAATTAATTTTTATTTGACATCCATTGAATTTTATTGTAATGGCTAACTAGCTATTCAAATTTGCAATATATCTTAAAAGTTTATTACACACAGATGTTTAATTTGCACACCGACTTTGACTAACCAATCTTAATTCCGAATTATTTTTAAATGATAATATTAATATATAAAAAGAAATATGTATGAAAATCTCAGATGAAATTTTAGATGTGCTCCTCTCGCCGATGACATTTGTGTGTCTAAAGATGGAGGTTGCGTGTATAGAGCTTATACACGCAGGTGAGACCTACGAGTCTAGAATGCATTAAATTTTCACCAACCTCGTCGTTAAATGCATCAATAATTAAATTTTTTTTAGGCACGCAGACAAGACTTGCGGCCTAGAGAAGAGAGGGTTCGAGAAGAAAGAGAGATGTGAAGAGAAAGAAACAGCGCATGGGTGAATTTGAAAAAGTATGTCTATACACGCAACTCCATTTGCCTGTATAAAAATTTCCTTTTTTTAATTATCGAGAAGAAAATATTTGACTGTGCATTATACGTAGGATTCTAGCCTCACATATCTTACTTGTGTGTATAAGCTCTATGCACGCAACCGCCATCTGCGTGTATAGGATTTAGTTTTTTTTTAAACGACGGAATGAAATTTCATCTTTAAACATGTAGGTGTCATCTGAGAGAAGAGCACATTTAAAATTTCATCTGAATTTTCTTACATATTTAATTTTATATATTAACATTATTATTTTTAAAAAATCGTATCTTAATTGGTGCTTCTTCTCGATTACACTATTCGGTCTCTCTATTTCAATCTTATGGATATGTTGCTACTTGCTGCCACATCCAATGTATACAAATTAATCAGAATGCATTATTCTCTTTCGTTTTTTTTTTCCTAATTTACCTAACTGATGGCAAACTGCACCATTTACGCATTTAATTTTAAATATTAATTAATCTTCAATTTTAAAATAAATTGAATTGCTCATGTTTACGTTATATCATGATATTTTTGCCATTTTGTTAGCTTCCCAAATTATGGACATTAAATTGGAGATGAAACACACGAGCTTCTCTGATTTAATTTTCTTTTTGTTTATTAAAGTATAATAATTTTAATTTATTACTATAAATATTATATCATTATTTTTACATGATTTTTTATCATTTCGATAGAGTTTTATCTCTAGTTCATGCCAATTTGTTTGAGACTAAAGACTTTACTGTCGTTGTTGTTGTTGTTGTTGTTGTTGTTGTGGTGGTGGTGGTGGTGGTGGTAGTAGTATAATAATGTTAGTAACACAATTTAAAACTTTTGCTTTTGTAAGGAATAATTATTCGTACGATATTAGAAACTTGATATTGTTGTTTGTGATATGTATGAGTTTTAATTTTTAATAAGAAGTGTTATTGGTATGTTATTTAAAAAGTGAGACTAAGTTACTTATGCATGCAAGGCTCTATGGTGCTTGCGAGTTGCGACTACATATTTCAAATTTCAAAGTGTAAACGGCTAATTCTAACAGATGAAAGTACTGTCCATACTATAATCTGAACTAGAGACAAAATTTTCATTTTTTTTAGAACTTTTTGCTATTTTATAGGATGGATGGAAAATTCATTAATCTAACGACTTACAAACCTCTCCAATTAATGGATTTTTAACCCATCCGATAAAATAGTAAAAATATTTTTAAAAATAAAAAATTTGGTTTCTAAGTAGATTTTAGTATGGACATTGTTTTCAATGGTTCGGATCGATCATTAGCACTTTAAATTTGTTATATGAGTCGTAAGCACAAGTTCCATCGTGCTTGCGTAAGCACTGTAGCTACACTCTTATTTAAATTATTTCTAATTATTATTTGTTAGTATTGTTAATTTGTTATCATACAAAATTTGCAATTTGTTACTCTTTATATGGTATTTAAATTATTTATCAATTTCAACCCGTTAGTCTTGTTATCATACAAAATTATTCCTAATTGATACTTGTGAATTTTAATTTTTACTAAGAATTATTGATTGGTTACATATAAAAATATTGTAATCCGAAAGATATTTAATTGATTAAAAATTACACAAATATCGATTAATCTGATTCGTTTACACTCATATATATATATTTTTTATTAATTAGTTCTATTAAACACAAAACAAACTATTATCTACACTATAAAGAGTGTTGGATTTCCCAATTTTCAACCATGATGATTCAAAAAAAATCTTTTGAACTATTATCTACACAAAATCTTTTGAACTATTATCTACACTCTATTATCTACACAAAACTAACTATCAGCACTTTAAACTTGTCAAATACATGTTTTTAAGTGAAGATTAATATTTTTTTGCAAAAACTTGCGTACTCCTCGGGAGTATCCAGTGCACTCATCTCACCAATCACATACATTATACTTTATAATAATATATAATAATTTTATTTTTTTCAATTTGCTAGATTCAATTTCACCAATGGCTATTAACTATAGTATGCAGGTATACGAGCTAGTGGAGTATCCGAATTTTTTCCTTTGTTTTTTCCATGTGATTTAAAAGCTGATCACATTCTTAAGAAATCTTTATCCTTGAATTAAGAGATTTCGTCTCCTTAGCTTTCTTAAAAACTACTCTATTAGTCTATTTAATTCATGTACCGCACACTTGTCTCTCTGTGTATATTAAATTTTTTATCTTGTGTACCTGGAACAAGTCCCGTGAACATCAAATAATTATTCCCATATCCTGCCATTTGTCAATTTGTCTTGTCTCGTTAAAATAATTATCTTGTTGCCGAAGGTCGTTTCGTCGTTTGGCAAATAAAAATAATTAAACATCGTGTCACTTTATATATTCTCCAAATTCAAGCTTGATGCTAATGTCATCGTGATATTTTATTATCATATCATTGTATGCGTCCCTAGTTTTTTGGTGATGTTCTAATCGCAGTACAGACGGGAGCTTAAAATGAAAACACAAGGGAGCAGAGTACCCGCAGCGAAAAGAAAAAAAAGAGAGGAAAAGACGATTTCAAAAATTAAATTCTAGATTGGAAACGACTTCGGTCACTAGAACAATCCGTCGGCCTCCTTTCGTCTTTCACTTTTATTCTCCTCCTTCTCTTTTTCCTTTCTTTCCACATTCTCTCCGTTTTTTTCTACTACCATCAAAGCAGGGATGAATTCAGGATTTTCGTCAGGAAGAGACAAGATCTATTATTTTTTTTTCAGAGAGAGACAAAATGATGTGCATTTTAAATATACATGTTTATTTTGCAAAAAAAAAAACAAATCGTACAAATACACAAGCATATTTTACAAAAAAATTTCCAGGATGGAACGGCTGTCCTCCCTAACCTCATGTAGCTCCGCCCATGCACCAAAGTCGAGAGCAAATAGTTGCCGAAGAAGAAAAATATGAGAGAATCGCTCAGGGGTTCTCGTAGTGTCTGCTTCTAGCTCCGATATGACATCGTCTTCGCTCAAAGCCATCTGCCGTGAAGAAAGAGAGGAGGAAAACCAACCGTCGGTTTCTTTCAGTAGTTGTCTCTCCTTCCCGACTCGACCTCACTCTCCACTCCTTTTTCCTCCCTTTCCCTCTCCCCCACAGCACCATCTGATGAATTTCTCCTCAACGGAAGCAGTTTCGAGCTTCAAGTCTAGGAGACGGCTGTGAGGAGATAATCAAAACTCTAACCCTAACAAAAAGAGTTATGCAATCTACATCACCCAATGGAACTGTAGCTGGACGGACAGCGACTCCTTACAGATCTAATAGGGTCGAGGTGTGAGCACCTACAAGCACAACCGAACAGGATGGTTTGGCGACAAGCATCGGAGACCCGTGCAGTGTCAATATTCACGCACAAGGAACACATCAGTGAGATGAACCTAAGACATATGATGATGGTAGGCCGCTCAGGGCGGTGGTAGGTCATAATGGCGGTGGTAGGCCGCAATGAGCAGTAAAGGTCTTGGGAGTCCGATAGTGATTGAGAAAAATCTTTCTATCTTTTCAAAGTCTAGGTTTTATTTGTGTTGTGATTTGTAATTCATTCTTAGTTCTTTTTGTTTCGTATTTTTTTTATTCACGTTTTTTCTTGTTTCATGTATTCTCTCTCATTTTTTTCATGTAATTCAAAAAATCACATTTATGTAATCACATATATGAAATTTTAAAGGCCGAACTCCTATCTTTTTTTTCAAAAAAAAAGTTTTTCAGTGATGAAGTCGGAATAATCAAATTATATATAGGAGACTGTAAAATTATCATATTTTTATTGGTCACAAAATTGATAACTTTTTCACCGAAGAATTAACAGTTAAATTTTTTTTTGAAACAAAATTATACATAGTTGAAGGGCCTCTGCGTAATTGACACACTTTATCATTTTCTGCAACGTAACATTTGGATTATTAATGAATGAAAATCTCACTAGCAAAAATGTTCACCAATTAAACAACTGCTATATATAATATAATATCTCGTTTACTAGCTAATTCGTTAATGGCACTGTGACTATATATCTTAATTTTTATAACCTCGCTTGGTAATGAAGTCAGAATAATTAAAATAATGTTATCTCGTATATGAGCTAATTCGTTAATTAAAGGCACTTTGAGTACCTTAATTATTTTCTAACCTTGCTAAAGAAGTCAGAATAATTAATTAAAATAGTGTTATCTCGTTTAAGAGCTAAATTCGTTGAAGGCACAGTGACAATCTTATTTTCTAATCTCTCTTGGTTAAGAAATCAGAATAATTAATTAACAATTGTTACCGAGTTAATAGTCTCGCTAAACCAACAGGCGGCATCAACTTGTCAAAAGAAGAAAAATAAAAAAAAAATGCTCGAAACGAAAAAGTGCACGAATAACGAATTGGCGCTCGACACAGTTATCTTACAATAAAATACCTACTGACGTTAGAGACAAAATTTTCAATTTATTATAATTAATTAATATAATTGAGTTTGTTCGAGAATTAAAGAGGACAAACGAAGCTAATACTGTACAATCATACCAAGCTTATTTATTTTATTAAGATATTGCCTTTTTAAAGAGAACAATTTTATTAGTAAAAATAACTTTACATTAAATTTATGATGAGGATTGAATTTTTTTTACAAAAAAAAAGTCTGAATGCAATTTGCAGTGTTGGCCTTGTTGCATTCTAGAATTGTCCAAATGGCGATAAAATGCCCAGTTATTTTTTATTTTAGAATATTTCCTTTTTGTTATTTATTATTCATATTTTTTTCTCTGTACGGTCGCTCTATAGATAGAAAAGTGAGTTCATGAAAGCATAATTAACTCATACTGTCTCCTGTCTGTCATACATATAAAGTTGAATTTCTAATTCATTGTAAAATTACAAAAAAATTAAAACAAAATACCATCTTAGTAATCTTTTCTTTCAATCTATTTTTTTTTTTTAAATTCATAGGCAACGTGCAAATTCAATTCCAGTAATCCGAACAGAAATTGAAACGCAAGTCTCTACAACAGGAGACGGACACGGATACTCTTAACCAGCTGTTTCCTCTACGGACTGAGATCTTCTAACGCGCAACAAAAATACTGCGCGTGGTGCGCAACAAATTTCAACTTTTGATTTACATCGAGATTCATGTAAGCTAAATTTTATAATATCAGACTTCCTGAATCAAATCTGGATCGTCCGTAGCCTATAGCGCAGTAAATCTGAACGGCCCGTAGCTGCTGCGCGGCAAAAGAACAGCTTCCCTCCCTCTACGTATTCGGTGCGTAATCTTCTCTTGTTCTTTGTGAATAGATCAACGATGTTAATGTATATATATTATTAGAGGAGAGATCACGTGATAGTGATAATGTCTTAACAATATTGACGACAAAATTTCAAATAACTTGATAAAAAAAACTTTAAAATGAAAACAAATTAAACATAAAAAATTAGGTAAACCATAGATAGAAATACTAGATACTCCAAAACAATTTGGACCATTTGATCTTTGATGTATGCTATTAATGCAATTTTTTAATGATTAATAACTAATGATTCAAAATAAAGCATGAATGTAATCTCAAGCATGTGTTTTCAAATCTTTTTCTATTTTCAAATTGTTTGTGAATTAATTTAAAATCTCATTGTCAAAATTATCAACGTAACCATCGTCAAACAATCCTCCTCATTTTATTATCACTTAAATAAAGACTCGCGATTGATCTGACATCTAAGTTGGTACCACCTACTTGTTTGTTGGTAACTTCAACAAAAAGCTATGCCAAAAGTTGCTCCGGACTTTTTGTTTATTCAATTATTCTGGAAAACGATGTTTAGTCGTATTATTCAAACAATCTACCGTAGATAATTAACTAGATATGTTTATATATGCTTTCACAATTCACATATAATAAAACATCTCCTCCACGCTCCACGTGTTTACCTAAGAGGCTAAGGGTGCGTTTGGATCATGTCATGGTTAGTGCAAAAATAGTGTTATCTAGATTAGTGGTTGAAATAGTGGTTACTTTTTGCTATCTAGGTTAGTGCAAAAATAGTGCTATCTAGATTAGTGAAAATGTTGTTTGGATTGCACATTTGGAGTAGTGATTGTGAGAATTAGTAAAATAATAAATTATTCTAGTTTTTCGACAAATAATAATAATATAATAATAATACGATACTAATGAAATAATAATAATATAATAATAACACAATGACAATAATACAAAATATTAAAGTAAATAATATAATAAAATGAAAATAATAATGATGGAAAAATAATAATAATAATAATAAAATTAATAAAATTATAATAATAATAACAAACAACAACAATAATAATAAAATAATGACAATTACAATAATAATAAAATATAATAATAATGACAATTATAATAATAATAAAATAATGATAATTACAATAATAATAATAACAACAATGATAATGATAATAATAACAATAATAATAATAAAATAATTACAGTTATAACAATAGCAACAATAGTAATAATAAAATAACAAAATAATAATGACAATTACAATAATACTAATAAAATAAAAATTATAATAATAATAATAATAATAACAACAACAACACAATAATAATAATAATAATGACAATTACAGTAATAATAATAACAAATAATAATAAAATAATAAAATAATAATGACAATTACAATAATACTAATAATAATAATAATAGTAATGATAATAATAATAAAAATAATGATAATAATAATGATGATGAAAATAATAATAATAATAATAATAATAATAATAATAATAATAATAATCATAATGATAATAATAATAATAATAATAATAAAAAACAAAGAAAGTGTTGTTTTTAAAATAATTTCTCTCTCCTCCATTTGCCACCAAAATTGCTATTTATGCTAACTCATCTATTTTGTTGGGTTAGCTAATTAGTGAGATTAGTGTGCTATTCATGAATAGCCATTTTGTGTTTGGATGCTTCTTATTTCAAAATAGTAATGCTATTCACTAAATAGCACTAACCACAATGAACCAAACACACCCTAAGACTCTTGTAGCAAACATCATAGAGTCATGGATGTCTAATTTGTACGACAAAAGCATAAAAGCTCCCGTTTCTACAGGAATAATGGCCTAGTGCAACTATTGATGCAAGTTCCTATCTGTTTATGATATGTCATTCTCAATCTTTACAAATAATTAGAGGTGGCAGAATCAGATTCGATTCGAGAAACTCGTCTGATTCGGCTCGATCTGAATCCGATCCGATTCGCTATTTTGATAAAGTCAAGCTACCCGAATCCGATTCGACCCGATTCAAGATGATATGTAACTCGAGACGAAGCGACACATTAGCGACCTGATCCCGACCCGAGATGGCGTGATACATAGGAACCCTAGCCTGATCCTACCCGACCAGAGACGACCCGTAACCCGAGATGGAGTGACACATGAGGATCCAAATCCGACCCGACTTGACCTAATACAACATGTAAATTGATCTAATCCTATCTTGCTCACATCATAATCTAATTTTACTAACAAATTAACATCAGAGAAAGTCAACATTTACTAACACAATTCAATAACGCGACCCAATCTTGTCCGATTGAACTTAAAACTCAAAATATTACGTGAAAGTTATTGGTGTAACCCGACCTGGTCTCGCCCGACTCGACTCAAGACCCGAAAGTTGTCTGTGCAACCCGACCCGTTCTCGCCCGACCCGACCCGTCACCCAAAAAAGACCGACGCGACCCAACCCGAAACTCGACCTAACCTCGCCCGACCTGACTCATGATCCTAAAGTTGTCGACACATAACGACCCAAAACCCAACCTGACCTCACCCGACCCAACCCCAACCCGACTATTGCAGACAATCAAACTAACCCGACCCGACACGACACGACCCGATCCGAACCCGCCCGACCGACCCGACTTGCCACCTCTACAAATAATTAAGGTCAGAAGCGCATGAAAGTACACAACAGAAAAAGAACGATAAACAAAAATATCACAACAATACCATGAAAATAAAAATAACAAGAACAAGAACAAAAAAGAACAAGAATCTCAAGAATAAGAACTAGTACAATAACAATAATAAAAGCAATATGATAATAACAAGAACGACAATAATAGAAATAACTAGAACAAAAACAACTACAAGAAAAAGAACAATAACTGCAAAAACAAGAACTAGTACAATAACGAAAATAAGAACAAGAACATTATAACAATAACAATAATAATAACAATATCAAGTGCTGGGACAATAACAACAACATTAACAAATACAATAAAAAGAACAATTACAATAACAAGAATAATATACCAATAATAATAACAATAACAATAACAAAACAAGAAAATAAACAAGAATCGTAATCAGAATTAGTCAATCATAACAAGAACAATGACAAGAACAATAACAATAACAATAACAATCACAATAACTTCAGTGAAAGTCAAATGCCACTGGGGGACTCTAGGTCACTTTGAATAATATTTGAGGGCAAAAACCACTCATCTATTTCTCAAAAAAACAATCACAATAACAATAACAAGTACAAGATCTATAATAATAACAATAACACGAACAAGATCAAAAACGTGAATAATAACAAGAACAATAAAAAGAAAAAAAACAACTACAATAACAATATCAATAACAATAACAAGTACAAAAAACAAGAAATAAAACAAGAACAATAACCATAACAAGAATATGTGTTAGAAATTGAGCCTATACAAAATTGGGACTTAAGTAGAACTAAAGATTTTCGATGCGAAAGCGTGTACAATTCTACAAAATCTTAAGCCTCTTAGCAATCACACAAAATTACAATTCAAATAAAATACAAAAGATGTAATAATAATGCTCAAGAATCGTAAAGATAGATAGATACACAGAGAGAGAGAGAGAGAGAGAGCAAGGGTAAGAACCAAGGTGACACAAGATATAACGTACGTGGTTCATCAATCTTTGTCTACTTCACGGGACCTCCGATTCCATATCGAGCCGAAAACAAACAACATTATGCCAAAGTATTTACAAAATGTTCCTCCACGAAACAAAGAATTCAATTCTTGGATCAAACAAAAACTCTTGCAATTTACTACAAAATTTGTAAGATATCACAAAAGATTATTAGACATTAGCTATCATACACAAACTTTAACTCTCACAATAGCTGAGGTTAGGATGCTTGAACAATAGAGTCTTTGTGCTCTAAAGGTGCTCTTAATTTCTTGTAAACTTGGGGGATGTTTTATTGCTCATCTTGAAAGCATCTAACTAGTATATATAGGGTCCAATGCGTTATAACGCTTTCATAACCTATTATAACACCTTTGACAATTTCAGAAATGTCATCCAGTGCCTCTACAGCTGACTTTTGGGTCCATCTCTTTAGAGAAGCGTTATAACGACCTAGTAACTCGTTATAATGCCTTCCAAACTATTATAGCGTCTTCTCCATGCGTTACTATAGCATACCTCTCAAGGATTTTGGTAGTTAGTCAAAAATATTTGCTCCAGACATTTGACTTCTAGGCTTAGCTTCTACTGATTCGTTGTAATGCCTTAGGGGTCCAGTTATAACGTCTTCTTATCTGTTATAATGCCTTCCCGTGCATTATGGTAATGCATGGTTCAGAATTCCTCTAATTTACTTGCTTCTTGCATCCGTGTGCTTATCTTGACTTGTTCTACATGTTGCAGACTGCACCAAGGGTCAATTGTACATGCATAATATGCATACACATGACTACAACTTTTGCAAATGTTAGTCTAAAGTTGGTTTTGAAAATTGTCAAACAAGTTGAGCTAAACCAACAAACTCCCCTTTTGACAATTTGCAAAACCTTGTGAGTGCATGCTAACACTTGATGTACTCGTACTACATACTCCACATTTTTGAAAAACTTAGCAAAATGCTCAATTCAAATATAAGCTCTCACCTAATGTGAGCATGTAATAAAGCAAGTCAATAATTTGCTCCCCCTTAATTTTAGCATATATCAACTATAAGCAGTCAATGTTTGTGTACTTTAACAAGTCAATATGCCCCCCCCAATTTGAACATATATCAATAACTAGTATTTTAATTTGCTCCGCTTAATTCAAGATAATCAAAATTTGACAATTACAAGACAAAATTAATCAAGCAATTTTATATAGATATTTGAGCAATATGAGGGCAAGAACAAAATCAATCAATTAGCAAGCAATAAATATACCAAGATACATAAGATATGCAAATAAAGCTCAAGTATAACATTAACACATTACAAATTCATCAAATTCAAGTTCTCAAAAGACATAATTTTAATTTTAGATGAGCATGGCATTAAAATACATTTCAACTAGTCTAAAGAGCAATCTAAAAACTAATATTCTTTGCTCTTCCTCACCACTATTCCCTTGATTTTTTGGATTGAGATGAGCAGCCATTCCCTCATCTGGATTGTCGGTTGGCTCAGAGCAACCGTTCCAAAAACCAAATTATTGATTCCATGAAGTCATTACTTGGGCATTGAACTCTTGTTGGCCTTCCATTCTCTCATGTATTTGATTGCATCGTGCTTATTATGCATAGTCAAACAATACAATTGTTGGGACATGTATTACATTATCTCATCAAGATTAAGAGAGTGATATGGTGGCATTACATCAAAGGAGGGAGAGACACATTAGGATACATCATAGGGATGTTGGAACCCTTAATAGTAAGATGAGGTCATGGAATGAGGTGCTTGAGTAGAGGTTTGAGCTTGAGGTATCAGATCCTCCTCCATCTCAACCGGTGCATTGGGATCGATGTATTATTTGGCTTGGCTCCTTCAATAGAAGAAAAAAGTTCTTTAGGAAGACCTCCAGATTTTGCACAATGCTCATATAGATCAAGCTAAATTTATTTGCAATATGAAATCATGTCTTGTTAAATATAGTCAAGAAAGATGGTTTAGCAACATTAATTTGTAATGTGGATGAAGATAAAATAGATGTGTTGCAAGATTGCAACATATGTTGTCTTTAGCTATTACAAAACTAAATTCTTTTGTTGTTTAACTTTTTCAAATTGCAAATATTACCCACATTAATTTATTTTAGATTACACATATTGCACATTGTAGCCTATTCAAAATATACAATTACAATAAACAAAATTGAAAATCTCAATTTATATTATAATAAATTGAGATGTTTTACAAAATATCTAAGTTACTGTCGGCCGCCCTTTTCGCTCCCTGAAATTGCTTCGGTCTGAGGAGGTGTATCCTTTTGGAAATTACTTAAACCAAATTGCAAATATTTGATCCAACGAGTAACTTCTAAACTTACATCTTCATATTTATTTCTATATAGGTGCATATTTTATCAATCATGGTAAGTAAGCACTAATAAATTGAAAACAAGTGATAGAGCATTCACTTATTTCTTGAGAAGCTTGACATTCAAATTTATGTGTATTTTTTTATCAATATCTTCAATTAGCGCATTTAGCTCATCACATTTCTTTTGTTGGATTAAACTCATGATCTTTGATAATTTTTCCACACTCGAACTTTCTTCCTACAAACAAAATATTCTCCTTCTCGACTCGATTATTTGTATTTACATTGAAATTAATATCATTGAATTAACATATCTATCATGATATTTGTTTAGCTCCCCTTAAATGTGTGACTAGTTTGGTTAACGAGGGACTTTTGCACTTCGATCCTCATACTTTGAGCTTAGGCACCCAAACAACATTTAATTATATTTACTCAAACCAGACAGAGCGGAGCATCAATTATTTTTTTCTTCTAGTAGGAGGCTAGTAAGGAGGGCGGTTAAGAGAGACATTATATTTACTCAATTTTAAATGGTATGGGTAAAGAAAAATTTAACAAGTATGTGTACGATATGAATAAAGAAAACTTAGTGAATATAGATATGAAAATATCTTTACTCGTATCCAATCATTTTAAAATATAGATATTAACAACACTTTTTATCGATCTAAAATTATTCCGATATAGAATATCGGCGAAATGAAACAAAGCTTGACAAATGGGTAGCTATGAGCGGATCTACATGGCCCTACCCTGAAAAAATATATTATTTTTAAAATATTTCTTTGATATTATTCATTTTTTCAGCTTTTTTTGAAAAATATGTTTACAAAAGAATTTTAAAAATATGCCTAATTCTAAGTAGTTTTTCAAAAATATACCTCTAAAATTATAATTGTAAGTGAAAATTTATAAAAACATGCGTGTGATTGAAAACTTGCCATCTTCTATCGAAAATTCTAAATCTTGCGCCACCACGACGAAAATTCTGAATTTATCTCTTATGGGCAGCAACATTTGTATGTGTATAGCCGCTGGTCTTTTTCTTTTTTTCCTTTTTTTTTTAACTTCTGTTGACAAATCGTTGTTAATGTTAAACCACGGCATTAGAAGACTAATCTCCTTGTCAACAAGGGTAGCTTATCATCTCTGTCAAATCATCTAGTGCAAACTTTCCATCTGTTATCTTTCGCGCATCTTTACTTTTTTTAATCATATTTTTCTTGTTGTTGTTGTTGCCGGAACCAGTGGTTATTATTCTTTTTTTTTTCGAAGTTTCTTCATTCTTTAATTGTTTAATAAAATTATTGTTCATTGAGAATTTATAGACAACCCGTTACCTTATCAGCAACTCGTTAATAAACAATTAATGAGCGGATTGGCGGATGGCGACACAAAAAGAATTAGAAACGAACACAATATTTAGTTAAGAGTAATTATAACTAGAAATTATATTGCAGCGTACCGCCGCTTCTTATTTTTTAAGAAGATTTTTTTGTATTAGAAAAATAACAGTACAATTATATTAATTTTAATATTTTTGTTTAATAACATTGTTTCATCGAAATTAAAGATATAATAACAAATATCATACATTTTTCTCAAGTTCTTTTGAAAACATGATGATTTATATGAAACGAGGAAGGTGTGAAGATTAATGACGTGAAATTAATATTATTAATAATTTATATTGAAATTAATGACGTGTCGTGTGTTCGATAATTTGAACATACAATGTAAGTTGAATAACAAAATAAAATATCGAAGTGTCATAAAAATTGAATACGCCGACACTTAACAAGCTTTATATATATATATATATATAGTAAGTATTGATGTCTCATTTTTTTTTATTCAATGATGTCTCATTCTTTTCGTCTCCCTCACACGTCTCCTGTTAGAGACAAAAAATTCACCCGCTCCTTTTTATCTCCGCACGTTGCACCGCATACTTCTACAACTCTTTCCTTTTTCCTTAACCGCTTATAATTTCAGTTGCATCTTTCTTTTGCTCTTTATTTAATTCAAGCTTTTTTAAATAGAAACTTATGAAAAGGAACTGAAACAGAAAAGCATGACACTTGAATTGAGAGAAAATATTTTGTATAAAAAGAATTAAGATTTTAAATTATAATATTTTCAATATAATATTTTATAAGCAAATTTTTTAAATACAAACGATTTTTTGTAAAAAAAATGCTAAATACAAAACGTTTATAATGATAAATAATATGATTATCCACTAAGTATTCATGTAGAATTAGAAAAGTCTTATATTTTTTGGGAGTTGTGCTAACAACCTTCCTTAATCACATGTTCTTTATTACAAGACAAGAATTTCTGCTCTGCTCTGTTACTTTTCTTGCTCCGCTTATCAATTTTTTCGCTCACAAGTCTTTCTATTACTGTAAGTCTTTTTTTTTGCTGCAAGCCTTTATATTAGAAAATTTGCATCAGTTTTTTAACAAATTTAAATATAATGACTTGCAGGTAATAATATATAGACTTTTTTTCTAATATAAAGACTTACAATTTTTGCACCAATTTTACTGCAAGTCTTTATATTATAAAAATTGAAGCAGTTTTGTTGTAAATTTAAATATAAAGACTTGTATGTAACAATATATAGACTTTATTTTTCTAATATAAAAACTTGCAGATTTCAATATTGAGACTTGCATGACTTGGAGGTTCCAATATAGAGAATTGCAGTTTTTGGACAAATTTAATATAAAAACTTGCACGTGATAATATATAGACTTTGTTGTTATGATATAAAGACTTGCAATTTTTAGTATTTATAAATGAAAAGAGAGAGGAAAGAAAATGAAAAGAAGAGACGAAATAAAGGAGATAAAAAAGAAAATGGAAATGACAAACAAAATATACTTTAGAAAGAAAGATGAGAGACAAGAAGAAAATTATTTTGTCTAGTGAGGGGCGTTCAAAAGAGAACATTATATTTACCAGTGGCGGAGCCACATTCACTCAGGGGATGCAACTGTTCCCTTGGATTTTTTTTCAGAAACGATCATATATTTAAAACTTTTCTCAAAACGACAATGTATTTGAATTTTTTTGAACAAATGATCATATAAGATAATTTTTTTTAAGAATAAGCATCATTTCGACCGCCTGAAAAAATCCTAAATCTTGAACCCCTGACGAAAATTTGAATTTTCGTCCCTGATATTTACTCTATTTTTTTTAAGAGTTAAATTGCACCTAAAGTACGTCAGACATCCTTTTAAATAAGGAATGAGAAGTGTGACACGTGAATCGTCCGATCAAGATAGACTAGGAGAGAACATATTCGACAATTGAGAGCTTATATAATGTGACATATTTAGGAAGCTTGGAAGTTTAACTTCCTATAAGGATATTAATTTATCATTTTGAATATATTGAACATACTTCACTATCAACTCCCATTTAAAAAGTAGAGCGTATCAAATCCAACAATTAAAAATTTGAATGTTGTGTAGTTAAAGGTAAGTATTAATAGTGTTATTATTCTCTTAAAAAAAATAGTGTTATTATTAAAAATTGAACGTGACTTCCTGACGTCTGCTTATTAAAGAAATGCGTTCCTCTGCTCCAAGTTACAAAAAAAAAATCCGAAAAAGAATATCTAATAATAATAAAAAAAGAATCAGAGACGCCTTGAATCCGTTGACCTCACTTCCTATGAAATAAATACAGGTTATACCATTCATTTAATCACTTGATTTGCGAAAACCACATGGCACCTAAATAAGAAAGGAATATGCAGACACAATTCTAGCGAAACAAGAAAAGGAAAATGGGAAGCAAAGAAGAAAAAGAAGCCTCTGGTACCAACAAAGATACTGGTACCAGCACCAGTGGTAAGGAAGAAAAAAGGAAGGATGATCAGGAGCTGGAAAAGAAGAAGGTGCCTCTCTACAAACTGTTCTCCTTCGCAGATCGATTCGACTTGGTGATGATGGTTATCGGTGCAGTGGCGGGGATGGCAAGCGGGATGTCGCAACCGTTGATGACCTTCATTTTTGGTGATGTTATAGATGCTTTTGGAGGTGGTACAAACCAAAATGTTCTTCATCGTGTTAACAAGGCATGCATTCATTTTTCTTCCTTTCTTTTGATTTTGGATTTTAATTTTTTTGTTTTTTTTTTAATTTATTCTTGGATGCTCGTAGTGGTACAAATAGAATTGATACTCTTAAGAAAAGAAAACATGTATATCCACCTAAAAGGAGATCATTCTTTTCAAAAGTTCATTGATCATTGATCATGCAATTAACAATCACAGTCTTTCTAACTATTATGCAGTTTGCATCAATGATCAATAAACTTTGCCTTGCCTGAGCACATATATGATGCAAAGTACCAAACTAACATGTAAATTTTATTATAGAGATTATGAAGTACTTTTCGGTAAATTCTAAATAACATTCACATACTTGATTAATTAGTATTTTTCTAACAGGAAGCCCCACACGTTTTGTTACCGAAAACAAAAGTTCTTTTTTATACTAAAAAAAATTTACAAAAAAGAACTCAATTTTCTACAGTAGAAAAATAATATTATAATATATAACAAGATATAACAGAAAGAAAAAAAGATTCAGCATCAAGCCATGGAGTACAGTAAAGAAACCGACAGGATTTGTTGCATGCTTGCCACAGTTGGTCAAAGATTAGATTTCTCCGAAGCAAGCAATATTCAACGAGAAGCAAAATCTTTAATCGTAAAACAAATCTTTCAAAATCAATTGTTGTCGGTGGAATTTAAAAAGTTGTTATTTACTTTATTTGCATATACCCCCAATTTTTTTGTCAATTTTCATATTCGATTTGCTCTATGATATCTTTTATGTATCAGTTTGGGTAGTCTTTTATGTAAAACCGTGTTAAGTATTTAAAAGCATACTGGCAAAACAATTGTTTCAGTTGCTGACTTGCTGTAACTGGCACCTAATTAACATTACCGTTATAATGGAGTAGAAAAAAGTTCTACTTTCAAAATTTGGCTATTAGGTTCTCTTCCATTAATTACATTATGGGTGAAGTTATGCTGCATGCGCATGCATCGTGTTTGTACATCTGGACTTTCCGATGTGTACTGAAATTCGACGCACACGGATCTCACTGCGCATCGGACCTCGAATCTCGATGCGCAAGTACGGTACATGCGGATACACCATAATTTTGCTCTTACATTATTAAAGTTCTGCTAACGTTTGTCCGAATTCTTTCCTTTTCTTTTTGAGATTCTCCCATCGATAATGCTTTATAAATTATAACTTTACGTATATTAAACACCAGTAATATGAAAATGGCCCAAGTAAAAATAAAAAATCACATAAAACCAATAACTAATATTATCTGACATTATGATTGTTTTTTTTATTTCATTGTTTACATAATACATATGTTTCATCCTATATAAAAAGCATGATTCATACTCTGGACTACAAAATTAAATACTAGTGCTAGTAAATCTTAGTTAAAGTTTCTCTTACGAAAAGTATTTGGTATTTTGTTTCTTCCCGTTCAACTAATCTAAATTACATATTCAGGTCGGAAACCAAAAAAAAGATAATCATATCTAAATGAAAATATTATACCAGGATGACAAATAACGGATTATTCTTCAAAGTACAGCATTACAAGGTACAAACTTTAGAATAGTAAAAATGAAAGGATTTGTTACCTAACAACCGTCTTGGCGTGTCTCATCTTCTTTCTCTTACATATTCAACCTACTCTGTTGTGCTGAGATACTTCATACCTGGTCAAATTATCTATAGGATTACATATATAGTTTTCTGGATTTTACTCTGAAAATATTTTAATATTGTTTAATTTTTAAACAAGAGAATTTCTATAGAAGAATTATATTTTTATTTCAAAACTTAATATTAACTCAGTCGAAGAAAACAAATTAGGCACATTGTTTAACTTTTTAAAAGATTTATTCAACATTAACACTAAATTCACTCTTTTCAATTAAGAAAAGAAAGAAATATAGATAAGAGCTATCTAATAAAACTAAATTAAAAAGAAAAATAATTGAAGGGATGAGAGCATAGATGACCTCACCTAGCTTAGACTTGGAGAATGATTAGACTTTTTGTGGCAAATACAAGATTAATTATGAGACTTGTCATTTATAATTCATATTGTGATTAGCTTACACCCAATGAGATCA
Source organism: Eleocharis quinqueflora (assembly GCA_964058865.1). Classification (NCBI taxonomy): domain Eukaryota; kingdom Viridiplantae; phylum Streptophyta; class Magnoliopsida; order Poales; family Cyperaceae; genus Eleocharis; species Eleocharis quinqueflora. The sequence goes on from CAXKVX010001529.1 coordinate 75,586, forward strand.
ATCTGAATTCTGTACTAAGATAAATCAAAATTTACATTATTAATTAATTTTAATTAAATGATTATTTGAATTCAGGTGATTATAAACTTCGTTTATTTGGGAATTGCATCGTGTATTGCTTCTCTTCTTGGTTAGTCACTCCCTCTCTTTTCATATTTTCATCTTATCATTAAAAATTTATATATTTTTTTGAAATAAATGAGGAGCACCTACGATTTCATTTTCTTTAACAAAAAACAAAGCATACAAACTCTAACAACAAACCAAAATCCCTTACTATCTCTATCTATGATCCTATGTTTCATCTATACCCTCAATAGTATCTATCTAACACCCAACAAACTTTGCATACCAAAATCTCTATTAAAAGACACTAAACTCTTTAAGCAAATCTAACCCTAATAACAAAATTAGAAGTAGAAGTAATTCCCCTGGTTCCTTGAAATCCTCTTCCGCCATACAATCCAAATCACGTCTAAATTGATAATCTTATGGGCGTCGACATGTCCCACCCTTGCTAGTAAGGCGTATTGTATTTCCAACGACTGCCATCTCTTTGGCTTAACCAACCGTCGCATCGGAGCAAAGGTGGTATCAGTCCCAAGATTGCTCAGTTATATCTGTACCTCACAATCCCCCGATCCTACCTCGATCGTAGCTTGGTTGCGCTTTGCACACGTCCACGAACAAATCGTCAGTCATACTCATCCCTCCTTGCAAACATAGTCAATCTCGCATATCCATATCACCTCATTCATTCCTATTTCTAGCCTAGCACACACGTCAATCACCTTTGTCAGCACCTCTTCTTGTTGGACTAACATCCCAATAGCCTTCTTTGTTGTACCAGCATCATCCCCAAAGAGCTTATCAGTCAACTAAACCTCAATACTGATCTGGTATATCCAACCAGTATCAGCATTTGCTGAACTGACACCTCTGTCTGCTCTTGGCTCAGCAGCCTAATCTGTACCAGCACTATCCCTGAACTGGTACAACAGCTGATTTGTACCACTGGTGTACCAATCTGATCTGTACCAACACTATTCTCTTTTCTTTCTCTCTTTTGAAATCAGTCGATTATGGTTCCTTCACCCTAAATGCAGATTATTAAAATGTATGGAACAATCTGATATGTGCCACTGGTGCCTGTTTGCTCTCGGTACCAATCTGAATTGGTACATCAGCTGATCTGTACCAGCACTATCCTCTTACCTCTGTCTGCTCTCGGCTTCGATTCCCTGTCATCTTCACAGATCCACAGAACATACCAGCACCATTAGTCATCAGCCAACACTCGTCAACTCATCCGCGCCTGATATCTGTCCCCAGCATGTCAGTAGCTCAAATCGTCAGATCAGTCGCCTCTGTTGATCTCAGCAGCCTGATCTTGTCTGAGCACGTGATCTGGTCCCAAACCTCAATCGCGATCTGTTATCACGATCTGCACAAGCTCATCTCGTCTCAGCAATCAGATCTGAGTGATCTATCACATGAATCGTCTCAGCTCTCGATCTCAGACACCTCGACCTCAATCGTCTCGGACGAGGCTCGATCTCGGACAACACGATCTCGATCTTCTGGAACAAAGCTCGATCTCAGACAAAATGATCGTCTCAGCATATCAACCGGAACCAGGGGAGGAAGAGGAGGGGGAGAGAAGAAGAAGGGGGGAGGAGAGGAGGGGGGAGGCCGGAGACGACCTCCCCCTCCCGGGGATCTCTCTTTCGCCTTTCTTTCTCTCGAAGCTCTGAGATGCGTGTGTATTATAACTTGGATTAAAAATTTATATTAAGTTTTCTTCTAATACAATTCTAGAGACATCTAATTTTATGATACATTTATTTAACATGTTAAAAAAATATTGTTCAACCTAAAATGTAGATGTGTTCTCCATAATTTTTATCAAGTTTGAGTCAATTCAGTACTTGATTAATGAACATAAAAATCCTCAAAACTCGATTACTAGTAAAATTATTTGATGGAAGGCCAATCAATTTGTAAATTGTCTCAAAGATGCGCTATTGTGATTTGTAAAACATGTGCTTTGTGATTTTGGCCTTTGAATTTTTGATCTTTTGCAATAATTATAATTTTGACAACAAATTCAACGGTTCAAAATCACAAAGGACGTGCTTTGCAAATCACAATAGCCCATCTCATTGTCTCTAAGTAAATTATTCAATCCCATACACATCCTATTAAATAATGAATAACACATAAAAATACTCTTTTTTCTTTAAATTTGAACGGTACTTTTTTAAGATGTCAGTTTAATGTACTATCAAAGCTGGATGCAATAGGTACCCAATTTTCTAAGATCATGGAAACATTTATTTCCAGTGCTTCAACCTACACTAACAATATTTTCTTTATGCTTATATAAACCTTAATACCGGAAATATTTGTTTGCCAGAGGTGACATGCTGGACAATAACCGGAGAGAGGCAAGCGGCACGGATCAGGTCATTGTACCTGAAATCAATTTTGAGACAAGATATAGCCTTCTTTGATAAAGAGCTGACTACTGGCCAAGTCGTCGAGCGAATGTCTGGTGATACATTACTAATTCAAGACTCCATTGGTGAGAAGGTGAAGCTTAACATATGCAAATCTATATTTTAAACCCGTTGATGATTGCTTGTATCAGTTGTTATGAATGATAGACACTAGTCATACTTAATTAAGCCTCCATTATCACCTCTCCAGTGTATGGTTAAAATTTATATCCTTAATCAGTTTTCTCTCAGTCATTAGCAGAATATATAGCTAGTGCCTAGAAAATAAGTTGGAAAGATGGTTGATTATAAGAAACGATAAAAATTGTCGATTTCTACTAATAAATAGAGGATAATTGACCTCCTTTCAGGTAGGAAAATTTTTGCAGCTGACCACAACATTTTTCGGGGGTTTCATCGTGGCATTTGTAAGAGGATGGCTTCTGGCATTGGTGATGCTTGCTTGCATCCCTCCAATTGTGATTGCTGGTGCGATAGTCTCTCGATTGATTTCTACGCTCTCTACACGTGCACAGGCAAAATATGGCGAGGCTGGCAATTTGGCTGAACAAACCATCAGTTCAATCCGAACGGTACGCATTTTTTTTTTTGAATTTAATGCTTGAATAATTGCGGTAAAATAATATATATATACCTGATCATATATAGGTAGCATCATTCAACGGAGAGAGTCAAGCTGTTACAACATACAATCAGTTCATACACAATGCTTATAAATCCCACATACGTGAAGGAACGGTCACTGGATTCGGATTGGGATCGGTTTTCATGATTTTGTTCTGTAGCTATGGGCTGGCTGTATGGTACGGCTCCAAGCTGATAGTAAACAAAGGATACAATGGAGGAAGCATTATTAATATTCTCATGGCAGTCATGATGGGTGCAATGTGAGTTTAATTATATTCAACGAACTTCACACCTTTGGCAGTGCAAACAGTTTTCTTGACAATTTGCAAAATTGGGTTGTCAATTACTAACAATTGGACCAAATTCAAATTATCCATATAGTAATTTTCGGGTAAGAGTTTACATGTGAATTATACAACAGGTCCTTAGGCCAGGCAACTCCATGTATCACAGCCTTTGCTGAAGGACAAGCTGCGGCGTACCGAATGTTTGAAACAATAAAAAGAATACCAGATATCGATGCAAGCGATACTACTGGTATTATACTAAAGGAAATAAAGGGTGAGGTAGAGCTAAAGGATGTTTACTTCAGTTATCCCGCAAGACCTGATCATTTGATATTCAATGGCTTCTCCTTGAAAATTTCAAGTGGCATGACAATGGCCATAGTCGGAGAAAGTGGCAGTGGGAAATCAACTGTTGTCAGCTTGGTAGAGAGGTAAATGGAAATTAAATTTGCATTTGTACAAGTACATTATAATGTCGTGGCCCAGTTATATATAAGCCCAAAATTCGCTTAAGAGTGTTGGGTATTTCCCTGACTTCTTTTTAAGCCCAAAATTCACCACACACCACACCACAGTGAGATTGAGATGCCATAGTCTAATCGTTTCTCTAGATGGAGCCTTGCTCCCGGTTTCATTCACATCAACAAGATGAAAGAGAAAGAGAGGTAACGATGAGGAAGAAGAAGAGGCGGCAACGCGGGGATGGTCACAACGCCGGCCATGTGGTGTGTTATTACCCATTATGGATTTTCGGTGCTCCTCTTTGAATTTTACGGTATGGTGATGACAGTGGTGTGCGGTTAACTTCTAAGTGTAATAGAGAGGGTTTGCTTGATGTTCATTTGCGTGATGCAAAGACGGGGGGGGGGGGGTCAACCTCAACGGCAAGTGAGGGCTACTATAGTGTAGACTGTGCACGTGTTGTGTACAAATGGTCTTCTTGAATAGGTTGTTTTACTGTTTTTGTATAGAATATAGATGATAAAACTGGAGCTTGAGGTGTTCTCCAGGTTGGGTTTTGTATAGATGAATGGTATTTTATTACCCAAAACGGTTTGTTTCACCTTTTCTCTTAGAGCATTTCACATCAAAGTAGTTAGGATCGGAGGCTGAAAACAAACTGTAATAGCAAGTTGTGCATTTACCTAGTACCAACCCGACCGGTACTATGCGGAGATATGAGATGGTAACTTTCCGTAGAATCTGTCCCTAATAATTTTCTGATTCATGAACTAAATGCAGGTTCTATGATCCTCAATCTGGGCAAGTAATGATAGACGGGATTGGTTTAAAAACAATGAAGCTTGGGTGGATAAGAAGCAAGATTGGTTTGGTTAGCCAGGAACCCTTACTCTTCGCTACAACTATCAAGGAAAATGTAGTTTATGGTAAAGAAGATGCGACTATTGAAGAGATCAAGGCAGCAATCGAGCTTGCTAACGCTGCTAAATTCGTTGATAAGTTGCCAAATGTATTGCTCTAATAAAAGTTTTTTTTATTTAGTCTTAAGGTTTTCTAATTGCACACGTTTATATACGGACATTCGTTTGAGAAAGCAAAATTAGAGGGCATTAAGTCATTTCCTTGAAGCGTGTGCTGTGTGCCCTATGTTTCACTTTCTTTAGGGGAATGTGAGATGTTGAGAATTCTTAGGTTAAACAGGAAATTTTGCTTTAAAACAGTTAGTTATATTTGTGTCCTGAAGAAATATGTTGATCATTTGAACCAAGTACAGTGTTTACTGTTACAATAAATGCATGGAAGTGTAACAGACGATCAATTCATTATATTTGCAGTAATCTAATTAATTTTTTATTTGTTTTTTGTTCTTTTAAGGGGATCGATACGATGGTTGGGGAGAGAGGAATACAGCTTTCTGGTGGCCAAAAGCAAAGGATTGCAATTGCAAGGGCCATAATAAAAAACCCCAAAATTTTACTTTTGGATGAGGCAACAAGTGCGCTGGACCTAGAGTCAGAGAAGGTGGTACAAGAAGCCTTAAACAGGATTATGTTAGAAAGAACCACTATAATTGTTGCGCATCGACTAAGCACAGTTAGAAATGCTGATGCCATTGCAGTTATACATCAAGGAAAATTGGTTGAACAAGGTTACTACTACAAATTCTCATATAAATTGCAGAAACAACACTTGATTCATATTTCGATTCAATTTTGCCATACGACTATTTTAACAACTCAAAGCATATACAGGGTCACATGCTGAGCTGATAAAAAACATAGGCGGAGCTTACTCACAACTAATACATCTACAATCGATGCACCAAGATAGCTATGCCCAGCCACTGCCTGAAGGAGACATAGATCTTCCCTTACAACCAAACCCTGACACAAACTCTGCTCATATCACGAGATCCCTAATCAATAGACAAAGTCAAAGCATCTCCTCACTTGGGAACAGCAGCAGGCATTCATTTAAGGCCTTTGCAATGACACATGGTCAGGTCCTAGATCCTACGGTGGCAAAAGAAACAGAAGACACTTATGAAGATCCAAATGCTGCCAAAAAGGCTGTTCCAATGAGGCGCCTCTTTGCTCTGAACAAACCAGAGGCCTTGATATTACTTTTTGGGTCCATTGCAGCAATGGTGCATGGTGTCTTGTTTCCATTGTTCAGCATATTAATTTCCAGCTCCATAAAGGTGAATACTGTTATAATGTCAATGCCTTCAGTAACTCCATGGAAGTTCTGTAATTGATATGGAAGTCTAACTTTATGCAGGTGTTTTATGAACCGCCACATCAACTATTGAAAGATTCAAGATTTTGGGCCTCAATGTATGTTGTGATAGCTAGCGTTGCTTTCTTCATCATGCCAACTGAGTACTTTCTATTCGGTGTGGCTGGCGGAAAGCTGATTGAAAGAATTCGATCATTGACTTTTAAAAGTGTGATTCATCAGGAGATAAACTGGTTTGATGACCCTAAGAATTCAAGGTTCATTTTCTTTGTGCCTTCTTTTGTGTAAGATCGTGTGTGTATCCTTTCTCCTGTATATACCCGTGTAACAGAAATTTCAATCTGTTGTTCTTTATTCTTTGCACATAGTGGGTTGATTGGTGCAAGGCTATCTACAGATGCTGTAAATGTGAAGCGACTTGTAGGAGACAACCTAGCATTGAATGTGCAAACTTTGGCGACTATCATTGCTGGATTTCTTGTGGCCATTATTGCAAATTGGAAGCTAACACTTATTATACTGGTCGTCATTCCTTTGGTGGGTCTACAGGGTTACTTTCAAGTTAAATTTTTGAAGGGATTTAGCGCGAATGCAAAGGTACTGTACAGTTCTTGTTTCAATTAGGTAAACTGATATACATGCTTGTATCCCTCAACATTGACTCAGGATGACCTCACACATCTGACAGAGTCTGAATTGAACTAGCCCTTTTTAAAAATGTTCAGATCATTTTGGCTTGCCATGGCCAACTACAAGCTTCCCGAAACTACTATACAACAACAACAACAAAGCCTTTTGTCCCAAACAAGTTGGCATAGGCTAGAAATGAAGTCCATATTGGATTTCATTTCCATAAGATTGGCTGAATTTTAGTTGGCTCGCCAGCCTATCACAACCCTTCTCCTTTCCAGGCTTGGGTCTGCTATGTAAAACATAGACGGATTTCCCGAAACTACTATATTCGATAAAAATAATTTAATAACAAAATGCATACTTTCTAAGCAGGCACTGTATGAAGAAGCAACTCAGGTTGCTAATGATGCAGTTAGTGGAATCCGCACGGTAGCTTCATTTTGTGGGGAGAAAAAGGTGATTGAGGCATACAATAGTAAGTGTGATGGCCCGATGCAACATGGTATTAGGGCAGGAGTAGTTGGAGGATTGGGATATGGATTGTCCTTTTTGTTGTTCTATTTGGCATATGCGCTTTGTTTCTATGTAGGAGCAAAGCTTGTGCACAATGGAGAAGCCACATTTACTGAAGTATTCCGGGTAAGTATTTAAGATAAAGCCATCTTCCTAGTTAATCCTCGTTTTACTGTGGTTAATTAGGTTATGCATACTTTTAATTCCACCTGTAATTTTTTTTAGTTGTATGAGTGATGCTTAAAGTATGCTGCTTTTGACATAAATAATTAAGAAACACAACAGTATTGTCATGCCTTTGAAGGAAGTAGCAAAAGTAGAATTTATTGACAGTGCATCTAGAGCTTTACCCAAGGCATACAGCGTCCTAACATTCCTTCCAGATATACGACATTCTTTACTTCTGATGTTTCTGTTAATTATCTGTAGGTTTTTTTTGCTTTGGTTCTATCTACAACTGGAGTTGCAAGAAGCAGTGCATTCGGATCTGATACTACTAAGGCAAAAGATTCCACCACTTCAATATTTGAAATCCTTGACAGAAAATCGAAGATTGATTCGAGCAGCGATGAGGGTATAGTTTTGGCAAATGTTAGGGGTGAAATTGAACTTCAAAACATTGTATTCACGTACCCTGCACGCCCCAATGTGCCTGTATTTAGAGATTTGTCTCTCCTTATCCCCTCTGGAAAGGTATAGAACTTTGTGCAGTTATTAAAATATTGGTCTTATTTATCTCTGTACTGTTTCGAGGACTAGTATTTACAAGAATAGGTCTCCGTTGATACCTATATGTATAACTTAGATCAGAGCCTTAATCAACTCCCAATTGGTGCCAATGCCATGAGACCCAACCCAAACACCCCAAAAGCTGAAAGATTCGAAGAACAAATATTAACTGGCACATGCTCATATTACCACTATGATTTATCCACATTGTATCACAATCCAAGATTGCAAAACGTATTACATCTGTCACTAGTTGATTTGCCATCTCTAATTAAATATAGACTGTCGCACTTGTCGGTGAGAGTGGTAGTGGGAAGTCCACTGTGATAGCACTCCTTGAGCGATTTTATGATCCTGACTCTGGTAAAATCTTGTTTGATGGAGTCGACCTACAAAATCTGCAAGTACGCTGGCTCAGAGAGCAAGTTGGGCTAGTGGCCCAGGAACCTGTGCTATTCAATGATACAATTCGTGCAAATATAGCATATGGCAAACAAGGGGAGGTGACAGAAGAAGAAATTGTAACAGTCGCAAAGGCAGCCAATGCGCATCAATTTGTCTCCGGGTTACCTGACGGATATGATACAGTTGTAGGAGAGAGAGGTACCATACTAACTTGTATAGCCTTTTTGCATAAAATGATCTTAACACTTGTATCCATTATTTCAAAATGTGATGTGCATACTGGTAGTGTTCTGCATATGTGATATGCTAATGCTTACGCATTACAAAACGAAATGCATAACTATCAGAACCTATTCCTGTTCAAAATTTCCGCCTTGTGAGGCATGAAAAATTGAAGAGCAAACTAATTATCTTTTTTAAAGAATTCTAGTTGGTTCACAAGTCTTAAGTTTTTCCTTCTCTTATCATATACATGCACACATGCATTTACACTTAAAATCAGAAACAATGAAATTAACTATGGGGGTTTACAGGCATACAACTATCAGGTGGTCAGAAGCAGCGTGTGGCCATAGCAAGGGCCATTTTGAAGGACCCGAAGGTGCTTTTACTTGACGAGGCAACAAGTGCACTTGACGCAGAATCAGAGCACGCAGTACAAGAAGCACTGGATAGAGTGATGGTTGGTCGAACAACAGTGGTGGTTGCTCACCGCTTGTCCACTATAAAAGGCTCTGACATAATTGCAGTAGTAAAAAATGGAACAGTGGTGGAGAAAGGAAGGCATGAGGAGCTCATCTGCTGTAGAAATGGAGCCTATGCATCTTTGGTAGAACTCAGCATGAGTGCTGTTTAGTTAGGATAAAACCATTGTGTACAGATTATTTCACAAGCATTAAAGCATATATTCAGGGCTTATGGCTATAATTCAATTGGCAAGTGTGTGAATTTTTTTAAAACTACAGCAGTATTTTATATGATCTACAAATGTTTTGAAACTGTCCTTGCACATTCCTCAAATAAAAGTCTTTTTTCCTTTTCGCAAACTGCACGCAAAAAATAATAAAGTAACAACAATAATGGTAAAAAATGCACTTGGAAGCCTGCTCTATAAGATTAAATATAAGAACAATCCAACTGTACTAATTGATCATCAATAAATGGTAATAATGAATAATAAAGCAACATGATACTTAAAGAAGTTCAATTTACACTTTATGAAACCACAAACAACATAATTTACTAAGTTGCAAACTATAGCAATATACATTTTCTGAAGTCTCAAAGTAGCATATGCAGAACACAATTACTTAAAATGATAACAAGAAATAAGTAAATTTGCAATTTCTTTAAGATCAACTGGGGTCACAAACAGCAAAATTCAAAATCAGCAATTTCTTTTTAATTGGAGAGAACGTTCTGCATCCAAGTGCTATAGCAGGACCATGCATTAGGACTCTCATCATTCGTGCTTGTGTTCTTTCTTCTCTCTATACTCTCTTGATATGATTTCATGAATCCATGAGCACAACCTGGGTATATGTGGACTTCATGCGGCACGATACTCGTAGGCATTGGGAGATGGAAATAAATGTCACTTTTTTTTTTACTAAAGAGTGGAGAGAGACCCACTTGTTTTATTGAAATAAATTATCCTTAGTACAATCAAAATTCTAAAGCCAATGTATCAGAATGATACATTGACAAACTAACAGAATATAATTATTCTAAAAATCAAACCTATTACATCCAGTCATTAAAATACATCCTACTACATTCATTACCTAATTGTTTTCCAAGACGATCACTAACAACAAAAGATCATTACCAAAATGAAGCAAAAAGACAAGTTTTTTAAGAACGAGATAGTAAAACAAATAAATGTCTCTTCAAATTTTCAAATTTAGAAGATTGTCATCCCAAAAGTAATCATGTCGAATGCTATCTAAATCCAATTAATTTAGAAATTTTTCATATGTTGTATAAGAATATTTATTTGTAAATGAAAAGTAAAGACGCTTAGTATTATTTACATGATTAAGCTCTAATAATATAAGCATGCATCGATTGCAGTAATCCTGCACGAACTAGATACTTGTTTAACATTACAGGTTGCAACCAAACAATAAACTCTGTTTAGCCGCTGAATTAGTTAATATCGAAAATGTGATAGCCGACAAACCCCAAACTAACATCTGCAATACAGAACCAAACTAAACACCATGACAACAAAGAGGATCACGTTTATTGAGATCAACTAGAGATGAGCAAACTGTGAAGTTTAAAATCTGCACTTTCTTTTAACTGGAGAGGAAGCGGCTCATCCAAGAGCTAAAGCGGGACCATGCGGTATTGACAGCATCTGGACTCTCATCATCCATGCCCATACTCTTTCTTCTCTTTATACCTTCCGGGGATGAATTCATAAATGCATGAGCACAAACCGGGTATATATGCACTTCATGTGGCACACTAGAATTTTTAAGCTTTTCTTCCAGGGACTTTGCAGCCTAGATGAGAAAACAACAAAAAGTTATTTGTCATGTAAGTTTGGACTTTGGAATGGACTTCATATTTCTAGTAAATTTGTTTTGTACATTGATTTTTTTTCTTTGTTTTTTTATTCTTGGTATGATTCATTTGGTTTATTCTTCTGTTTATTACACCTGTGATGTATTTGGGAATTCCTTTTCTTGTTGTATTATACATAACGTCTGGTAAGGCATGTACTTTTCTAGTTGAAGTTCACTGAGAAACCAGATTCAAAATGAAAGCAGACAATAATGTATGAATCAAACAAACACCCATCTAGAAGTGTAAAATACCGAGATGGTGGCTAAATGCATTTCCTGCTTAGGCTTTTGATGTTTCAAATTCCCAAATTTAAAGATACCGTTGGTACCCTAGAAAACAGAAAACAATTGCATGCTGTGGGAAATATCCCTGCCAAGCACAGAAAATGCCGGCATACTATAAAAAAGAATGTAAAACTCCAAGGGGAGGGAAAAGATGCCTTGCACGTTTTATAACAAACAATGTGGGAAAAGGATGATGCTTAGAAAAGCTTTAATGCTTTGCATGTGTATACACAATTTTTTCATCCTCTTTATCTGTGGTGTGATTACCACAAAAGCTGCAATATAAAAGAAAATTGATAGAAGAGAGAAGACATACAGTGACATCTGAAAACCCAACAAAGTTGTCAAGCTCTCCAAAGTGGGCCTGAATAGGAGCCTTGGCTTGAGCAGGGTCTGCCAACTCAGGTGAAGGGACCCCATAAAAGGCAACAACTGCATCTACTTCTGGTACCAAAACTCCACTTGCAATGGCCAGGGCACCTCCCATGCAATAGCCGGTAACACCAACCTGTGTCAAACTTACAGTGCTCAGTGCAGCGATTGCAGTGCTAGATCATGCCATGTCAGAGTGCTTTACATGAGAAATGCGCTACAAATGGCCTAGTTGCAAAACTAGGTATAATGAAGAACCAACACATCTTGCCAAAATACCTTAGTTGAATATGGGAATGGAATTGCAACTTTGAGAATACTTATATTATCTAGCTTTTATATTAGAGGAAGGATCACTTGATAGTGGTTATTTTGACAATCTTGACAATGAATTTCCAAAATACTTTAAATAATTGATAATTTAAAAATAATTAGATCAGTTATTGAACATAGATACCATCACAGTAAAATTTTATGTAATTTAAATATCATTTGATAATGCATCAAGGATCATTTATTTCAGATTGTTGAAATGTATGGTGAGAGATGCACACATCATATTTTATGAATATAATATGTAGATAACATATAATTATAGATCATGTGTTAAGCGTACAATGTTGGATTTATAATTGTGAGATTTATTTTTTAGGAATGTTGAAATAAACAATTGTTAAGTTATCTTCCCTCCTTATGTTATGTGGCACAAACAAGAAAGAAAGAAAGAAATTACCTTAGAGGAGCCATTAGCCTTAAGCCAGTTAACTGAAGCACGGATATCTTTTAAAGCACCCTGCCAGTCAAGACCTTCCATTAGATGTTGTGCCTCTGCCACATCCAATCCCACCTTTCCACGGTACAAGCTAATTCACAAGTGAAAACCATTCAAGAAAACAAATTAAAATGGCTGAACTTGAAATACGTAGATGTACACTTAGTTGTTCAGCACTTCAGCTTTAGCGATGTTGTCTAAAGAAGGTAATTATACTCAATGACAATGCACCGATAACAGGATCCATGAGCACCACATTTCTTTTATTAATTTTGTTGTGATTCTCCTTCTTTCAAATTCCTACATGTGTACCACACTAATAAATAGAATTTATGCCTGAATTTTCTTGCCAGAATCCTTATTTCCTTTACAATGCTCAAAGCATATATATAATGACTAGGATGCAACGAACTCAGGTCCACTGGCGCGCGGGACACTATAGCGCAGAGGTTTTGAGTCGTTGGATTCGTTTTGTCTGCTTTGGGATTCATGCCACAAAACTTCACCCCCTGAATCATATTGTGGCCCTTCAATCCGTGTAGCGCAGCAAATCCGGACCGTCGGATGTGTGCTGCGCTACAGCGGATAAGCTTCCGGATGCAACCCAAGAAACAGTTAAAAAACAATATCGTCTAGAGCATCTGCCAACTTAATTGAATATCTTGGTTCTGAAAAGGTAAATTTTTATAAAAACTGGATATCACAATAAAGAGAAACAAGTCATGTTTCTCTTCAGAAATATAAAAATAAAATAAAAATAAAAAATGAAGAAATGGAGAACATACTCGGGGATAAGAGCTCTATAGCCTTGACCGAGTTGAGAAATGTGGGTAGCATGGTTCTTTATCTCAAAATCAACTCCCCACCATTCCTGCAACACCACTATACCTGGTGCATTCTCCTTACCCACCACATATGCATCAAATGTCTGTAAATTGTTGTTTATTTGGAGTCAAAACAAAAATTTAACTAGAGCTAATTCTACAATCCATGGAAATTCTGTGTCCCAACTGAACTTCATATAGACAAAGTTTTGGTCTTACCTTGGTTTACCCAAAACTAAATTGAATTAATAAGGTATTAAGGCCTAATTAAACCTGTGGAACCATAAAAACAATAGAATGGAAGATACATTCACCTAAATAAGCCCAATATATTGAAGAAACTACAAATTTATGACAATAAAAGAACCACTACAAACCATCCCTGTTGCAACCAACTAAAACCCTCGGAAAAGAATGGATACCTTTCAACAAATAAAAACCCTCGGAAAAGATGGATACCTTTCAACAAATAAATGAGCAAATAGATCAATATACTCACAGTGTCATCGCGCTGGATCTGGACCTTCTGAAAAGGATCAGTGCAGGCGGTGGCCATTGATCGTACGGAGGTTATGCGATCGCAGCGCCGAGCGAGAGAAGAAGAAAAGCGAGAGGTAGTGGTAGATGAAGAAGAGAGAAATGCTCTTCGCAGTAATATAGCAGCTGCGGCCATCCTTGTGTCAGTTTATTTGACTTTAATTAGTTATCAATACAGCTTCTATATTTTTTCTATATTTTATCGAAAGGGTTGTTTATGACGATTTAGAACTATCTAGATGATGCACTTATGCTTTTCTGTGTCGATATCGCGACATAGATGGCCACACGTGAAGTGACTACACGAGCTGACTGATTTCAGTGTCCGTTTGTATCCAGTATAATGAATTTACTATCCTCTGATCAGCAGTAGTGCCCCTGCATTTTTACCGATACTACAGTAATGAGACTGTTTGTACAGTGATTTTACTACAGTACTAACGAATTTACAGCGTAACAGTGCTGTCTGCTAACCATTTCGGAACCCCGTATTATTTCGAGGGATACAGATTCCAGTATAATGCAGAATTTTTTTTGACAATTATGAAAAGATTATGAGGAAAAAGTGCTAAGTTGTTTGATTTTTTAGATCTAATAATCAGAATGATGAAAAAATTATCGTGCGTCAAAAACAAATTCATCGCACGATAGATTTTCTATCGTGTCATAGTCCTTCTTTTCTGACACAATTCAACATTCAAGAACATTTTCTATTATGACTATGTATAAAAAATATTTTCAGTAATGATTATGCATAGAAAAATATTTCGATCATAACTTACTATGACCATAATTTTTTTAATTAATTTAATTTAAAATAAATTTGTCATTGCATTAAAAAAATAGTACGCATTGATGCATCAATTTATCTCAAGTATGAATTTTATTAATTTATTAATGCAGTAATAGATACATCTAATGGTCATAGTAGAAATCATTTTACTATACATAGTTATAATTGAAAATATTTTTATACATAATCGTAGCTGAAAATAGTTTTGAAACTTCAATTGTGTCGAAAAATAGGATTGTGGCACGTAGAAAATCTATAGTGCGGTGAGTTCTTTCGTGCCGCACAGTAGATTTTTCACTGTTCTTGCTATTGAATTTAAAAACCCAAGCTGTTGACTATTTTTCTCACACACTTTTTCATAATTACAAAAAATGCTGACAATATAATCCAGTATTAAATATTATTAATGGAGTGGATTAATTTTGAGGAAAATTTTGCGTTTCCTCGTGTAGTTGTTGTAAATATCGTATTCATGTGAAAATGAAATCCAAGTAAGAGTCTTACTTCAATGAAATTTGTGCAATTCAGTTGTTACTCAAAGAATGGTGTACCAACCGGTATGCACGCAGTGGTGGCAACCATGGCCACAAAAATGCTAGAGAAATTCGAGCAGTACTGGGAGGTGAACAAAATAGTCATGGCATTTGCCTCCATCTTGGACCCTCGGTACAAAACAAAATCTGTGGAGTACTTCTTTAGGGTTTTATACAAAGATCCTTACGAGTCCAAGGCTCTTATAGATAGCATACAGACCAGCTTCAATTCGTAAGGTTGTACTATGAATATGCAGCTGAGTCAGCCGACCAGTCAAAAAATGAGCCGGTCTTTTTATAAAGGCACTGGCCATGTTGGAACTGTTACTGGTTCCGGGCTTGACTATTCTAGTGGAGCCCACACAACAACTTTTACACGCATCACACTTTCTGATGCCAAGCGGGGTCTGGATGAGTACTTTAGAGGAGACGTCTTCTACTCAGACAGTGAAGTTAGATTTCTGATGCCAACTTTAGGTATAAACATACCTAATGCTGTTAACGGCGTATTTCTGTGAGTTGGCTGGCAATGAAGCTTAACTGTGGTTGCATCGTTTTGAGTTGTTATGGCTGTAACCACCTTAACTGTTGTATGTACACTACAGGAGGGTGTCGCATTTGCATCCGCAAGAGATCAATTGCATCTGCACATTTTTATTAGCATCAGCAAGAAAATTTTCGGACCTTTAAATTTTGATTTGAACATATTGCATTGGAATCGCTGATGCAAGTTTACATCTGTATCTGTCATACTGATGCAAATAATTGCAGTTACTTTTCTCTAAAAAAGAAGGGTTGGAGGCACACTATTGCATCAGCATTCGCAGACGCAAATAATTATCATATTTTTTATGCTGGTATGCATCATCTTAGCAGATGCAATAAATATTCTATTTTTATTTCTGAAAATTAAGTAAATATTCGTAAATAGTTGTATTTGTGCGTTTCCTTTTATTTGTTGTATTCGTACCCCCAAATCAACCTGGCATGAATTGGTTCAGCATTTGCCAAAAAAATTGGAGGGAATTTTGCCTCCAAAACAGCATCATACAGAGCAAAAGTATCTCTTTTGAAATTCATTCAGACCAGATCGAAAACTTGTTATGATCTCAATCATCATTCGATAAATCTCAGCTGTTCAGATCAATCAGAAACCATGGATTAATATAATTCATGGATCGTTGGATATAACAAAAAATCAATCAGAGCGGTACGTTCTAGGTTTAACTTGTAACAAACAAACTCCTGAACGCTCTCCCCATTCCCAATCTCTCTCTCGCCGCTCTATTTCTCCAATCTCTCCGTCTCTCGCGTGGGTCGGCCAGCCACCACCTCGCACCTCTCTTTCACGGCCAGGACAAAAAATCCCAATCGTCTCTCTTCCCCGTCGGCGATCTCTCTTCCATCCACCTATCTCCTCGAGCTTGTCGCTCATCAAAGCTTCTCAGAATGGAGCCTCTCTTCCAAGCGTCGATCCTTCGCCCCCTCTTTCTCGCTTCACAGAAGGTCACCACCACCGCCTCCGTCGTTTCTCCCTCTCTCCACGAGTAAGGTCACTTGACGAGATCTGACATCTAATATTTTTTTTGTCAAAGTTCTTCTTGATGAAGCTTGCAAATAGTTGATGCCCCAGTTTTGTGTGTTTTCACAAATGCATCAAGCCTGCGATAGGTCGATGCAACAACTGGTTTACCCTTTTGATGAGCAGGACCGCTGAATCTCTGTTATGAACCGATTCACTTCCCCTCAGGTATGAACCGATTCACCATTTACTATTTCGAATTGAGAGGATGTTGTAATTCAATGTTTGAGTGTTCTGTGGCAACTCAGTATAATTTTTCTGCATAAGATCTGACGTTGGAAATTCTGATTTTGTGTTCCTGCTACCTTTAATGGGGGAAAGAGGTTCTATTATAATATATTTTATGTTTTTTATTATTTTGATTTTTTACAGCGGAATCAATTAAGATTCAAGAGTTGATAATCTCATGAAGAATGGACCAAGCCTTAAAAAGGTTTGCTAACTTTTAAACCTTTCTTTTATGTTGAGGAGCCTTCATCTCAAACACTTATTTGTGTTTCTAGATTTGTGTCTGAACTGTTTCAATTATTTATATCTAATAGGATATTGTGGAGAAAATTCAAGTGAAATCTAGCAAATTATGTAAGAAACTGAGTGGATCCCCCAAAAAACTGGCATGAATTGGTAACGCTGGCATGAATTGGTTCCTCTCTAACTTTGCCACTGTTCTTTTTCTGTATACTTAACAAATTATTCAAGGTAGATCCTGAACCATGTCTGTGATTGCACGTCTCAAATTAATATGCAACACTAGGTGACATATATTGGGAACAGATCATGTTCAATGGATGAATTTTTTTTTTAATACTAGGAACACTACCTGAACTATGTCTTTGAGAGAATGCATGTTTTTTGGTCGATGCAGGAAAGCAAAGAGGCAAAAGAACATCCTATGACACCAACAGCCAGAGGGAAGAACCAACAAGGAAGCAGCACTTCAAAGTTGATGTGGAGCTGATCAGTTGTTGGGGGCCAAGATGAGAGAGCTGATCAGTTGACGGCTGAACTAGCTCAGGAAATAGAAACAATTCCAATCTGTCAACTTTAATTTCATCAAATGTAATATTTTGGGAAATTTTGGGATGAATGTATGTTATGAATGTTTGTTATAGATGTTGTGATGATTGATGACTGAATTGCATTCGAAATATTATTTTTGAATGTTGTGATTTTGAAAAATTATTGATTTTTGGGCAATTATTAACAATAGCATATGTTATATCATCGCATTAATATATGCAAAGAATAATATGCCATCACATTAACAGATGCAAATAAAGTGGATATCATCACATTAACAGATGCTTATGAGCATAATTGCATTAGTAATAATGTACCAAAAAACATCTATTTGCATCAGGGTGCTGATGGAAATCATTATGATTGTTGCATCTGCCTTTTCGGATGTAAATATAACGCTGATGCTAATGACGACACAGATGCAATAAGTCATTTGCATCAAGGGTTTTTGCATCAGCAGCTTTGCATCAGCACTCTGATGCAATAAGCTTGAAGCATCAGGCTCCTGATGTAAATAGCCTTTATTGCATCAGTCATTGCGGATGTGAATAGTCTAACTTCCTGTAGTGGTATTTCTCTTAGAATATCATTCCATATAAATGGCATTGTGTCTCGAGGCTAGGGGTGCACAAAATACTCGTGACTCGTGACTCGCTCGTGTTCGGCTTGTGTTCGGATCGCTAACAACTCGTTCGTTAACAGCTCGAGTGTTAACGAGCCGAGCCGAGCCAGCTCGTTAGTAAACGAGCCGAGCTCGAGCTGTGACAAGCTCGGCTCGTTTAAGTATCGAGACCTTAACGAGTTAATCTGGACCGTCGAATTGATTACCACCATGTCTAAATAGATCATTACCATAGAGAATTTTCATGATTTTATAATTTTATTATGTTTTTTTAATTATTTTGTCATTTTTTTCTTGCAAACGAGCCAGCTCGAGCCTTAACGAGCCGAGCTCAAGTTGAGAGTTTCAGCTCGTGACTCGTTAACAAACGAGCCGAGTTCGAGTTCGCCCCAGCTCGGCTCGTTTACACCCTACTCGAGGCTTCTAATCCATGGTAATTTATCAGCTCGTGACTATGTTACAAACACTATTTTATCTCGTTACTTGTCTCATTTTGTTTTATGTTTTATCTCTTAGATTATTTCAAAGCCTTGAGATATAGGCCATATAAAAGAATGACTTAGTTGAATGATTTTCAAGACCACCTTTTTCTTTAGAAAAAAATGGTCTGAACTTGTGCTGCATTCCATGGTCAATTTGGGTGCACCTTTCGGCTGTCCTCATTTTGACCCAATAAAAAAGTTCTAGAGGAGCCGATTGGCAATTGGATTGGGCTTTTCGGCCTAATGAAGAAAACATTAAATGAGATTGAGACAATGATAACATATAATAATAATAATAATAATAATAATAATAATAATAATAATAATAATAATAATAATAATAAATAGGTCCAGTCAGGAAGACTTGTAAAAAGGGCGCTGATTGCAATATTCTGTTATGATTGAGAATTGAAGTATTGGGCTTTTTATCTCTATTTATTCTAATATTTCATCTCTTCTTTTACCCCTCATTTCCTATTTCGCGGAATTTAATTACCAGGGATGGTAGATAAATTTGACTACACAAAGAACTTCAAAGAAGCGACAATTTGAACTTTAATGAAATTTAGTAACTTTGCGAAATAAGAATTATTATAGTAAAGAGTTCGGTGTTGGTATGCTGTCATTTATTAATAGTTATCTCAGGTTACTATATTCTGGAAGTAATTATACTTAAATTAAAAAGTGACTTTATTGATATCAACATCTACATTAATTTATATTATCTTTTCACCAATTATTAATTCTTAGTTCGTTTTTATAATTGAGAAAACTTGCTCTTTTGAAAGTATTATGTCATAAGTGTTTGTAATATCATTAAATACATTAGTTTCATAGTACCACTTCCGTCGGTTACAATTAGAATTTTCTAATTATTTATTAATATTCGCGTTCTACAAAACGTAAATGTCTTGTCAAACCTTTCAGAAGCTCTGACTAAAAAAAATTATCTATCTTTTATTTACATATTAACTATTTATTATTCTACAAATAAAGTACCGATGTTTCACCTGTGCAATAGAGTATCAGTTTAATTATTTATATTATAATTCGTTTGACAAAAAACTTATAAATAATGCACTGCTTGAGAATAAGAATGTAAATAATATGTTAATTTGTTTGTTTTAAGTTTACGAATGAATAAAAAAAAAGAATGTAAACAATAAATGAATAATTCAGTCCAACCGCGACCATCAATTTAATTATAAAAAATTGCGAAGAACATGGCCAGATAGAGAGCATGGAAACAGTTTACTTTACAAAGTTGCGGTTTGATCAAATGGAATAGGGGATCCGATTGGTCTAAATCACATCTCGACATCAGAGAACCATTATTATTCTGGAAGAATTTTAAACCATTCAATTTTTGATCGAACGGACATTATTTCAAGTGAAGTTCGACTCTACTAGTTTATAACAGCAGCGGATCCCAACCGGGTTTATGGTAGTCTCGTCCCAACCCAAAATTAGAGACCCGTATATTTTGCAAGAACTAATAATGGACGATTGACAGTTATGCTCTCCCATTATACCACACCTTTTCCCACCTCTCTCTCCCTCTCTAAGCTCTCTTCTCTGTTTCTCTTCAAACCTGAGATCTAGCAAGGAAGAAGAATCGGCGTAACTCGAACGGTGAGTCTCTCTTTCGATTCAATTGTTCCTTCGACCAAATCACGACCAGTTGGTTTGAAAATTCACTCAATTAATCGGATCTTGGGGGTGCCGATAGATTTTGGAACCATGACAGAAACAACAAGCCATTAGTATTGCAGTGTTGCTTGCGTGCTTAGTAATGTGTGAATTTGAATTAATTTTATCAGCTATGGTGATATTAGAGGATTGTTTAATTTTGTTAGACAGGCTTTTCTTAGAATTTTATAGATAAATAAAATTAGATAAGCATTACCTTTTTTATGATATAAGAAAAGTGGATGTCACCATTCCAGCAGTCCATGTAACTCAGGCTGATCTGATCAAGAGGTCTCCAAGTTGGATTGTGTTGGAAGCTAATTCAATCCAACACACCACATCTCAAATTTGACTAATTACATGTACCACAGATGTTCGTTTAGTTAATATCTAAACTTTGGATTGTGGGTGGTTATCATATTAACCTCGAGCAGAAGTACCCATTATAATTTATCTTTACCTGAATTAAACAGATTTAAATTCGGAAGTATGGAAGAATCTTCCCAGAAGCTCCATTCAATGCTGCGGCTATGGGAATACCCTGACAAATACATTTTTGAGCCAGTTGATGGCGTGACTGATTCCATGCTCCAAATTAACCGATCTGATGGATCCATGGAAACTATAGGTACCTTTTTTTCATTTTTCCCTGGTCTGGCTTTGCACTTCTATTATTCTATAAATGGTGGAATTCTGGCGTTAAACTGAAAGCCCAAGTATACATCACCCATAAGAAGAAATAATGTATATGGAGTCCAAGTATACATTACAGCAACATGGTATATGTTTCATTTCAAATGTGGCTTTTATTCTTAGTTTGATACATTCTTCTTTTTTTGTTAACAATTTTGTTAGACAGTTGAAATTTTGAGTTCCTCATTTCTTAAGGAATTATCTAAATTGGCTGCAGGAGAGATGCCACAACACACACAAAATGCGAAAGTGAAAATTGTGTATGGTGTGCTTGGAATGATTAGACTCTTAGTTGGTAATATACATCTTCCCTCTGGAGAACCCTAGTTTTTCTTTGTATTGTTGTAGAATGTTAACAATGATACCTAAATTGCTTAAAACTGACAGCTGGACAAACTGTCAACAGTATCAACCCAGATGGACCCGACCATATAATAAATTTTCCAATGTACTGGTAAAATAATATAACTTCCATTTCAACACCATATCTATCAAATGCCACGCCTAGCATACTTGACAGTCAAACTGTCAATGAGAACCTGTTAACTCATTTTCTGGCTACTTGTATGATTTCTACCTGGTGATTAGGAAAGACTTCCGTTTTATTTATTTTTTGTTTGCTTGTTTCTTTTGCAATTTCAAAACAGTATCATCCAACCCAGAATCATTTTGACCTCAAATTTTGGTCCCGGTATGATATCTGCTACAAAACCTGTATTTGTCAAGCTTTTGTAGCATTAAAATGAATATACTTATAATCAATTAGTTGGTATTTGCTATCTCTAGGATTTGTTTGCTGTGAATGAACATGCAGTCTTAATGCATTTTTACATATTTAACCTCTGGCTAACTTTTTAGAAATAAGAAACTTTAGCGAGTTAGTACTTTTAGACATTGCATCAATTCTGTACCAAAAATAACATCTTATGTATGTATTATAATTCTATGCAGGGTCATATGTTTTAGTAATACAAGAGAGAGAAAATGTGGGGACTTACCTAGGTCATCCTATTTTCAAAATTTCTTCTCTTCAACTCCTCCCTTGCGACAATTCTCTTAATAAATCCTCTTCTGAGCAGGCATGTGATATTCTTTATAAGTTTATTTTTAGGGGTTCTTTATGAACGATATGCATGCTCTTACAGACACGATAAAATGTCCTTCACACCTTCCCTTATCTAATTACTTAACAGAGGTCCAACTATTTCTTTTTGGTATTATCTCTATGCCAACAGGAAGACTGGAGATTGGGTATATTACTTGTATGGGGATTCGGAGAGGGCTAGTATACAGGATTAGGTATAGTTATCATGTTTTTGTGTGGCATTAGCTGTCTCAATGTGCTAAGGTATACTCAGATATTTTGATGGATACAAAATCATGCATGACCTTAACCTAGTTTCTTATTCCTCCTTAGAAACCTTTCTTATTTAAATATTTAAACCATGAGTATAACAGAAAAAGATGGAGACAGAGTTTGCAGCTTTGCTAAAGGCTTCACAGAAGTTGTCTGGCCTATACTTATCTTATGAAGTCAACATAACCCTTTGGTTGGGATTTTCTTCATTTGGTTATACTTTATGTTCTCTTGGTTTCATTTTTATTTTCTCTATGGTTGACTTTGTATTGCTATTGCGTTTATTGCAGCTCGCAGAGGATGCATGCTTTGGGCGATGAATCAAAATCCCTTCCTCTGTGGAGACAAGTGAGTTGGGCCAATATGAATTCTATTTGCGGGTCATGGAAATTTTTGTTAAAGCAAAATGGAATATTTTTCATCTCATCATGTGATTTTGATATTTTTCAGGCTGAACAAAGGTTTCTTTGGAACAATTATTTGATGGAACCACTCATCGAGAACAAGGTAGACAATTTCTTATCTTATTTACATCTATACAAAGTCTAGGCTACACTCTAATTACTTCTGACCAACCTTCTTTTTTTTGTTTTCAGCTGGACCAATACCTGATACCTGTCATCCAAGGATGTATCCATTGTTTCTCATTGTTATTTGTTTTTTGTTGTTGTTAATGTGAACAATGCGTCCAACTTGTTTGGGACTAAAGGCTTTGTTGTGTTGTTGTAATGTGTTCATTGCCCCCAGTTAGTTTCTTTTTTTATTTATCAACTCCTTAACCAAAAATCAGATTTTGAAACATTCAGTGCAAACATTGGTTCCAAAAGTGTTAATGTCACCATCATTGCACGTAGATGTACTCGTAGGACAGGTAATTATTCTCGTGGTCTCTCTCTTTCTCAGCCCCTTTTTTTTATATATCTCCGATATCACTTCTTTCTGAAAAAAAGGTACAAGGATGTGGAGAAGAGGGGCTGATAAGGAAGGATATGCAGCCAATTTTGTTGAAAGTGAACAGATAGTAGAGTCCAATGGTTGTACTGCATCTTTTGTGCAGGTATTTTTTCTTTTTCTATTATTTGCTTCCTTTCATTTGGTAAACTCTTTCAAAGTTTTAGATTAATATTTTCTCAATCAGTTCAAATCAATTTACTGGACATTGAATAAAGAAAGTTGTGAATGTTCATTCAAATCAGCTTGAATGAAATTAAGGCTGCCTGCTTTTCTGTTTGTAGGTGAGAGGCTCCATACCATTCATTTGGGAGCAAATTGTTGATTTGACATACAAGCCTAGTTTTGATATAGTCAAACAAGAGGATGCGGTACAGTATTTGTTTATGTTTTTGTCTTTTTTCTATTTTATCCGATATGTCTTTTGCTGTTTCTTATTTTAATTGTTATTTACTTCTATCCATTTGGTAGGCTCGTGTGGTAGAGCGCCACTTTCTAGACTTGAATAAAAAATATGGAGCTGTGCAGGCTGTCGATCTTGTCAATAAAGTACATAACTCTTCTTTCCTATATGTTTTTCTCTGTTTTGTAACATTACTAGTTTTCTTTTCTTGACATTTTTTCTGCTTGTGATTTTCCAATTTGTTGTTCAGCATGGGAGTGAGGGGCGTTTGCATGAAAGATATGCCACATCAATGGGCCCTATTCTCAGTGATGATATAAGGTTCACAATTCCTCCATTATATTTTTGAGATAAAACAATGCTTCCATTATTGTTATCTAATTTATCTGGTATGATTTTAAAGAAGATAATATTGAGTTTATATGTCATGTATTACAGATATTTGCATTTTGACTTCCACAAGATATGTGGTCATGTGCATTTTGAACGCCTCTCTATCCTCTATGATCAAATTAAGGACTACCTTTCAAAGCACGGGTACCCCTCTATCTTTCAAAGCATGGGTGTCTCTATGTTCCACAGTGCACACACACATGCATATTTGTGTACATTTTAATTCTTAATCTAATTTGTAACATCTGAGAAATTTCTTTTTTCTTGTCTGTTAGATACTTTCTGTTGAATGAAAAAGGAGAGAAAGTAGGAGAACAATCTGGTATTGTTAGAACTAACTGTGTAGACTGCTTGGATCGTACCAATGTCACTCAGGTATTTTTACAATCTATTCCCTCCATTTTACTGCAGATGACGCTAAGAAACTATTGTTAAAGGTTCATACAGTTCAAACTTCAAAGTATGTAACCTGTTGGGTTTACATGGGAACTTAAATTTTGTCAGAGTGATTTGTGGGACATTTGCACTTTTTGGAAGTGAAAGTTTGATAATTACCTAAATTATTAAATGTACAGAATATGATTGGAAGAAAGATGTTGGAGAGCCAGCTCAAAAAGATCGGTGTTCTTGGTGAAAACCAAGAGATTTGTGATTTCTCCTC
>CAXKVX010001530.1:0-136403 GCA_964058865.1 Eleocharis quinqueflora
GATCGGGGGTGAAGTTATGGTTTGCGCATCTGGACTTTTCGATGTGTATCGAGATTCAATGCGCACGAATCTCAACGAATTTTGATGCGCATCGAATGGTACAGATGCGCAAGCAGCATAGCTTTGCTCTTCGGTTGGCACCTTAATATTATTCGGTCATTTCATGTGACATATATTATATGCTCCATACATAAATTCATGAAAGATAAATATAAACATAAATACTCTTAATTATAGTTTCTAGTAGTGAAATGCATGTAATGATAATATTTCTCAACTATAGGGTAGAAGAGAAAACATGGATAGATAATACAAGTATGCCCTATGATGATGGTTTTCAGTGGAGAAAATATGGTGACAAGAAGATTACCGGTACTCATTTTTCAAGGTTGGTGGTACTAATTTGATCTTGGTGGATATCCGCTTTTCATTAATTGCACTATTTATTCATGCCAATAGTTAAACAGCTAACATTTTCACATTTTAATGCATACCTTATCTTCTTCCATTTACAGGGGCTACTTCAGATGCACACACAAACAAGAACAAGGATGCCAAGCCAAAAAGTTAGTGCGACAAATAAGCGATGGAGATGCGCCATTTTTCGAAGTGACATACACAAATAATCATACATGCAATTTTTACAAAACAAGATCTACATCATCTTCTCCAGAACAACCTCCTTTTGGTTCAATAAGAAACGATAACGGTATAAGCGAAATGCCAAATAATATGCCTCAACTGTTGAACCAAGGTTTGTTCTTAGGTAATGAAAATAACCTAAGAGAAATGTATCCAAGTGCTTGGATTGTTGAAAGAAATTGCGAGTGGGACATCGATTCTTTGTGGATGGATTTGGTATCAGATTATTATCTGTCCTAATTAATTAAGCAAGGATCATTCTCCATTTTTTTTCTGGCTAATGTATATATTTTGATCCATGAAGCACACATATAGATCATTAAGTTAATAAAGAACATTGTTATATGCGATGTTTTACTGTATGCACTTATATTTAAATTAAATTAGTTATGTATATTTAAGAGAGACATGTATTACTGAATTTGAGATCTTGTCAATCCGCAAATATTATATGTATTGTTCAAGATACAATATCCCTTGTCTGTTTCCATTAATTTGCTAGAAATAAAATACGTAGTATGTTTCGTGGCAATATAACATATATATATGCACAGGATAAAAGCGTAAATGATAAAAGCTAGGCCAAACGTGTTATATCCAAGTAACAATGAGTACGTTAGATTAAGATTAATCGTAACTCATATTGTTCATGCATATGTCCTTCCAAAACATGATCATTCATATAATTACACGCAGATCAGTTTGAAATTCCGTTTTCTCAATTATAACAAATTAAACTCGAACTAATTAATTATATATGTTGCAATATGTGGAAAAGCCAATCTAGGGGAAAAAGGGAAATGAGGAGTGGTCATGGCACAAGCACATAGAGTACTTGTTAGTCAAAAAGTAGGGGTGTAAATGGATTGGATTGGTCGGATTTCGTATAGATTTTCAACTCGTTAAATATCATTTGGGTTGTAGTATTTTCAATCCGTAACCAAATAACTAAAAATAAAAACCATTTAATTCATATTTTGTTTAGGCAGTCGGATTTCGCGGGTTTCACAAACTTCAATATTTCACACAATTTTTTAATGATACAAAAATAAAAGTAACAATTAAAAATAATTTAAATAACACATTGGCGTCAATATAATGTAAGTTTTATTCTACAATCCGTACTCACATATTAGATGTCGGGTTTGACAGAATAAAAACCGTAACCGACCATAAAAAATCAAAATCCGTATTTTTCGGGTTGAATTGGTCGGGTCGGTCGAGTTAATCGAGTTAGTTGGGTTGAACTTACACCCCTAGATAGTGAGATGCAACCAGAAAAGTAATATTTAAGTGCTATAGCTGCAACTGTAACTAATGCAATGTGTTGTGCGAATAATGTTTAATGGATTTACACAGAGAATATTACATGAAGGCTGTTTCAATATTATGATATATAAACAAGGAAATGTCTTATTTTGTGTATTATCAGAGAATGTATATATATGTTTTCAAGATTGATGAATGATTTAGTACCACTAGCTAGTTAGGTTATCTAAGGTTGTTCAAATTAATTAATCATGTACATTTTGGCTTATATATAAATTAAGTGATGATCATAAATAGTGTTTCAGATCTATATAAAATTAAAGGCCATTACTGATCTAACAATCAAGTGGTTTAATTAGAGAATGTTATAAACAAGGAAAAGTATAAGAAATTAAAGTTTCATAAAATATATTTGAGCATTATCTCATTTTTTTTTCAATGAAAGAAAGTGGTATCAGTATAATTAGCTTGGTGCACATGATCCCATGATGTTAAAAACTAGTTAGGATCAATAATGGGGAAGAAAAAAGAAAAAAAATGAAGAAAAACCTAACAAACAAAAGTTTAAATGTAGGAAGAAAAACAAATAGATCTTTCAGGACAAAAACAAAGAAATCAAATAGAATGAGAAATAGAATGTGGCATTTCGTCCGGAAAGATATAGTCCTAATTAAAGCTCAGATAAAAAAGGAGGGATGTTTTTTTTATTCATTGACCATAGGCTTACAACATACTTACAAACAAATCAGAAAATAAATTTGATAAACCCCCTAAAAATAGTCTCTAGCGGGACTTGAACCTCAGACTTTCCCTATGAAGACTTTGTGCCTCACCACTACACTAGATAGAGCTTGACAAAAAAGAGGTATGTTAGATATAACTTTAGTAGAAAATAGAATTCTGAGCTCAGCATGCTGGTACCTGCTGAAGTTCCTTGAAGAATATTCCAACGTTATGTCAGCATTGAATCTCAAAACGAGACTATGAAGTTGCATGTGTGAATATGGAACTCATGAGAGTTGATGACTAAGAAGAAGCACGGATTATCTAAGCAACAGATTATGAAGAAACAATCACTTGTTTAAGAAAAAGTCATAGAAGATGCCGCAGAAAGTAAAAAAGAATGGCTAAGACAACAATTCATGTATAGCGAATGTCGAATAGCATAAAACTTGAAAAATAAAAGAAAAATAAATTCTGCAGAACACATATTGATGAGACATTAGCAATACATAATAAACATTATCCAAAAAGGATATCTGCCAACAGTTAAAAATCGCCTTTCTCAACTGTTATGCATCCGTTATTGTCTATTTGTTGCTGAATCGTATGAAAAATCATTGCCATATGAATGCTGGGATGCAAAAATAATAATTTAATATCCTGAATAAGACATGAATATTAATTAAATAAATTTTGTCTTATCCCTCAGGTTTGCATTTCAGCGCTGTAAAAAAATGAAAAAGGGATAAAGCCAACAATTATTTAGTTAATAATGTTGCCTTCTCTTTTTATTTACAGTAAGTGTTCATATTAAAATTTGCATTCTATATATATAGAAACACCAATATTCAGAAACTAAAACTAAAACTATACTGAAAATTTTAAGTTCATTTTAAAAATGCATACAAACATGAATATTCTAAAACTAAAACTAAAAGATTGTTTTTTTCTTCTTCTTTTTCTTCTTCGAAGTTTCAAGGTTGCAGAAATGTGAGAGAGAGGGACTGGATATTTGAATAGAGGAGAACAAAAGTAGAAGAATTTGGACCGTTAGATTGTATTTGAATAATGATGTGATTGAGATAGGTAGTGATAAATGAGAACTAAATGGTGACATTTTTTTGGTCTGTTTGAACACCACGGATCATGGATGCTTGTTTCTCAATTTCTATTGGTCATAACCTATGGCAACGATTATATTAAATAACTGTTGTCATGTGTGCTGGAATTTTTTTGAGAAAATTTGAGCAAAAATAATACAAAAAAACTTAAAAGTGGGATTTGGAGTCTTTAGAAGGCTTTTTTTTTTGGTCGAAACAACATCGTGTTTTGTCATATCCGAAAGGACCTCATAATTGTAAATCAGAGTTACGAGTCAAAAGTTACATATGTTTAAAGATCAGAAGTTATTTCGTGCTTGTTTTGTCAAAAATAACATTTAAAATGATTTGTCAAAAAATGCTATTAGTTCGTTTGTACAGTCATGGATAGTGCGTGGGTGCTTGAAACAAAAATAAATCTTTGAAAATAAGCCAACAGTTATTTAAAATAATCGTTGGCATAGTTGACGCTATGCCAACGATTATTTTGAAAACCATTGGCCTTGAGTTTTGAAAAAAATATGAAAAGAAAAGACAACGATTATTCCAAATAATCGTTGGCATTGCTCTACCTAGCCAACAGTTATATAAAATAATTGTTGCCTTATCCTCGGAGAATTTTTCGCACTTTTGCCAACGGTGTTTAATAATTTCTTTAACAACCGTTGTTTTATTGGAGTTGCTAAATCTTCTTTCTGTTGTAGTGAAAAGAAATAAAAGTAAGACTGTGTGAAATTTCCATATAAATATGTAATTATTAAGGATTAAATGTAATGATTGTGGTTCAATAGTAAAAATATATTTGTACTTGTTTTCAAAAGAATTAATGGTTCAGGTTATAGCATGTATTTAATTGCAAGCTATACACTTAATTTGGTTTGTGTATGATTTAACTATAGTAATAAATAATGTGTTTAGGAATATAAATTCTGGTGCTCAAAATGGCAGACCACAAAACGTCTTTTACATCTCAAAATCTTGTATGATATCAAAACTTAATTACTATCTTTTAGAGTTTTGATTAACTTTTTTATGACTTTTTATAAGTGGTCCGAAAAAGTAAAAAAAAATTAAAATCTTTAATATAGTAAATTTTGGCATCCGACAAAATCTGATATATATATATATATATGAGCATGGCTAAAATAATATGCATAGTACACCCCATTTTGTACTATGCATATAGATATAGATCATTAAATTGAGATTTAAGTTGCTCAATAAATTATTCATATGAAAATATTGTAGGAAATTAAATTTCGTGGTTTTTAGAGCTTTCTAGCTATTTTTTAAATTTTTTTTAAAAACAGTCCAGATTTAATACTACAAAAGTACCATTTCTGGACTGTTTTTAAAAAATATTTAAAAAATAGCAAGAAAGCTCTAAAAATCACGAAATTTTATTTCCTACAAGATTTTGATATGAAGAATTTATTGAGCAACTTAAATATCAATTTAATGACCAAATTAAATACAAATGAGCGCATAGTACGTTATGTGGTGTACTATGCATATTATTTTAGCCATGCTCTATATATATATTTATATATATATATATATATATATATATGAGAAGGGATCAAATGACAACAACTATGGTGACACCAACATAACAACAACCATTTTTTTCATTTTCAAAGTCCAAATTGTTGATCCAAACCGTTGAATATGATCTCTATAATAAAATACGCTTGCAGATCAAATTTTACATTTTTTTGAAATTTTTTACTATTTATTAAGACGAGTGCAAAAATATGCCAAAGTTACAACTACCTGAATCGTTGAATTTTACACTATCTTAATAAATAGTAAAAAATTTCAAAAAATTATAAATTTTGATCTGCAAGAGTATTTTATTATGGATATCATATTCAACGGTTTGGATCAACAATTTGAACTTTGAAAATGAAAAAAAATGATTGTTGTCATAGTTGGTGTCACCAAAATTGTTGTCATTTGATCCCTTCACTATATATATATATATATGTCATATGTATAAAATGTTTTGCAATTTAGATTGACTATGTGAACACTCAACGTTATAATTCAGATTGTTTTCATTTCGAGTTGGAATGCAAATGTTTTGACAATAGTGTTTTTGTGTGCGCGCTGACGCATGCGCCTGTGTAAGGGAAATCAATCTTATCCACTCTAAATTCCACATGAGATTTTCTAGTCAGATCTTGAATCAATATAAAGTCATTTTATGAGCTCAAAATCAGGATGATGTTTTCATTTATATTGGGACGAACATGTAAAATATTTTTTCTAAAAGTACTTAAAACATATTTGAGTTCCAATTATTTATGCTACGCGAAGTACATAGCCAGCTAGGACTTTGCAATTAATCCTAGCTACTTCACAATGACATAAACACATGACATGAGAAAACAAATAATTTGTTTTAAGTCAATAAATCCAAATCTATGTATATATAATATAATATAATTTAATTTAATATACACTACTAAAAAAATGACATTAATCCTGATTTTTGTTGGGTTTTATTGCCGATTTTTTCTACCGACATAGTAGGGGTGCTAAAAGTTTTAATAATTTGTAATAAAAGTCATTTTTATCAACAATTATTAACAAAAATCCAGTGATAAAATTTGAAAAAATTTAAAAAAAAGTTGTATGTTCTGCAGCTTGACAGCCGGTTGCAGAATGTACAGTTGTCATCATTAACGTGACAGCTATCAATTCAAATTTTATATTAAAAAACAGAGATAAAATAGAAAAGAAAAAAACCAGAGATAAAATAGATAAATAAATAAATAAAATAGAACACAAAATGATGGTTGCAGAACGTACAACTGTCGCCATTAATGTGACAACTATCAATTCAAATTTTATATTAAAAAACAGAGATAAAACATAAAAATAAAAAAAACAGTGATAAAACAGATAAATAACTAAATAAAATAAACAAAGAATAAATAAATAAAATAGAACACAAAAAAATTGATAACTAAAAAGTAAAATAAATAAATAAACAGATAAAACAAAGAAGATTAAAAAGATAGATAAAACAAAAAAGAATAAAAAAAACAGATAAAACAAAGAAGATAAAAAATAGATAAAACAAAGAAAAATAAAAAAAAACAAATAAAACCCGACGAGACCAGCGCAGAACTCAGCCACCGCCACCTTCAGAACTGGAATCAGAAAAAATGGGAGATACGGGAGATAGTGAGGAGATAAGGAGATATATATAGAGAGATATGGGAGATAGAGAAGAGGGAGAGACAGAAAAATGAGCTGAGACGCGAGTTTTCTAAATTCAGAATTTTAATGTCGGTTTTTAAGAAGAAATCGGTGATACAACCTTTATCACCGGTTGTTTCTTAACATCCGGTGATAAAAATTAACTTTTATCACTGGTTATTAACAAACAACCAGTGATAAATGTTTTATAACCGGTTGCTTCTTAAAAATCGGTGATAAAAGATAAAAAATATCTTTTATCATCGGTTCTTATTAAAAACCGGTTTTAATAATTCTTAGTGTTTTTTATCCTCGGTTATTAACAAACAACCAGTGATAAATGTTTTATCACCGGTTGCTTCTTAAAAATAAGAGGGAATCGCTTTCCATCACCTCCTCTCCGTCTTTTCTCTTATACCACCAAAGCCGAGAGTGACTAGTCGCCGGAGACGAAAGATAAGAGGGAACCGCTCAGCGAGTTCTCCCAGTGGCCGCTTCTCGCTCCGCTCTGGCCTCTTTTTTGCTCAAAGTCCTCTGTCGTCGAGGATAAGAGGAGGGAAACCAAACCGCCGGTTCCTCCCAATAGCTGCCTCTTATTCCCAACTCGGCCTTACACTTCACCCCTATTTTCCTTCCCTCCCTCTTCCCCTCAGCACCACCTGATGGAGTTCTCCTCAACAGAGGCGGTTGTAAGGAGATAATCCAAACCCTAGCCCTAACCGAAGGAGATCCGCACTCTGCAGCCCTCAATGGAGCTGTAGCTGGACGGGCAGCGGCTCCTTACATCAAACGGGGCCATTAGGAGGTGCAAGCACCTACAAGCACAACCAAACATGATTGTTCGACAACTAGCGCCAGAGATCCGCGAGGTGCTGGTATTCGTCGACAAACAACAGGTAAGTGAGGTGTACCCAAAACATCTGATGATGGAAGACCGCCAACGACGGCGGTAGGCCGCAATGGGCGGTGCAGACCGCAAGGAGCGGTGTAGGTCTTGGGAGTCCGACAGTGATTGAGAAGAATCTCCATATCTTCTCAAATGTAGGCTCTACTACTTGTGTTGTGCTATGTAATTATTTCTTAATTTCCTTTTGTTTCGTGTTTTTCGTTCGTGTTTTTTCTTATTTCGTGTATTTCTCTTATTTTTTCCCTGTAATTCAAATCATCACATTTATGTGATCATATATAAAATTTGGGAGGCTTGACCTCCCATCTTTTTCTCAAAAAAAAAATAATTCTTTTTTTTTGAGGGAATTTTTTAATAATTCTTAGTGTTTTTACTCCGATTATCACGAGATTCGGTGATAATTAGACGACAGTAAAGTCCTTTTCTTTTGTAGTGATAATATAATATAATATAATATAATACAATATAATATAATATACACACAAAAATTTTGCCATTAAGAATATATATATCTGGGCCACATGTACGAATCTAATCTTGGAAGTATTAGAAGTAAGCAGTGCAGCTAGGGACCAAAGGTCTGGTATAGTTTTGAATAATTAAAGAACTTACAAAATAAGTTGGGTTGTTGAAAAAAGCAAACATGTTTGCTCCAAATTGCAGTTGCTTGCCTAATTAATTCAGGTGCTTGGATCTGAAGCTTCATAATTCTCTCTTCTTTTTTTATCATCACGATGTGTACCGAAAGTATAGTCTGTTATTAATTGATTAGATCACATAGATTTGAGGGCTATTAGTGTGAATGCAATCTATCATACATCACATAGATTTGATTGCTATAGTGCTAAGATAGAGACGTTTGCATATTATCGTCTATTTTGTGCCCTCAGAGATAAAAAAAAAAAAGTGTTGCAATTTTCTCCCATATATAGGTTTTGTATGTTATCTTTTTCATTTTTCTTTTGCAAAAGTCACATAGACAGTTAGACATATATAAAGTCCAAATGCATGAATGAGTGGTTTTTCTACGAGGCTTTAGTTCTTTTTGTCATATCCCATATATACCTTTCAATCATAATTCCGTCCAAGATATAGTTATAGGCAAGTGGCAGTGTACACTCCTTTATTTTCTTTTTTTGTTTTTGAAACAAGTAGGGATCAAATCCCCACCTCTCCGCTTCTACTACTGAAACGAAGACCATAGCGCGCAATCAACAATCCCCAAGCCATCTGCTGCATGCCTCTCAATCTCCCTCTCCACCAGTGGCGGACCTGCTTGAGCACAGGCCGGGCCTGTGCCTGGGCTTAAATTTCAGATTATGTCATTACTAGCGTTATTTCTGCTATCAAATCGGTACTGTTGTTGTGTGATTTAATATTGTGCCCGGGCTTTGAACGGCGTTCAATTACTTTTGAGGCGTAGGCAAATTATGTATGTGAAGTTCGCTACATTCGAGACGCAGGCCTCTAGACCAGCAACAAAAGTAGATTGAAGTTTGCAATATTAAAATTGAGAACTATTGATTCACATCGTGACATGTCACTAGGTCAATAGCCTACTAATACTAGTCTTTGCTTCTCCAGGCAAGAACTGCTCAGAGAAATCAGAAAAATGAAAAGAAAACTTTATGATGGTTTAATTCATATCTCTAAAATATACGCATGTAAATTATCCTAATTGAAGAATTAGAATTTTTCAAAATTTTATTATATTCACATTGTAATTTTCTCGATCTAATACTTATTTTTATCATAATCTTCTAGTTCCAATAAAGTTGTTAGGTAATTGTTGATTAATAATCACAGTGAACATAAGTAACATTAAAATTGAAGTTATAAATAAAAAATATATAAATTTAAAATAAAGCCCTAATAAACAAGTTTTGAGAACTGCCCATACGCAACATTGGAGTCATAAGATGTCATCTGAATTTGATAAAAATATAAATACAATAAATCATAATAAATGTACTATAACAAATATACAATTCGAAAAAGTTACAATTGATTTTATTTCTAAAATAAATAATTATGGAATGAATCCATTTATTTATAGTTTTTTTAAAAATAAATATCCTACAATAAATAACATAATTAAAAAATAGGTATGATTGACCTCCTTTGTAAAATATTCAACCTTCCGATTGTGCCGGGGCTTCCTCGAAGGCCTCGTCTACAGTACATTTATTTGCATCCCCTAACCTCTATCGTTTCAAGAAAGCAATTTTTTTTTTCAAATTCATCATTAATAATTAATTGTACATTCAGACAAACATCACAAGGAAATATCCCTAGGCTTCCCATTCTTCTTCAGACATTTCATCATTTGTTAGCAGATCAAGACGAATTATGTCTTTTGTTCTTGGTATCTGCAAGTATTTAGATGTGGAAGGTCCCGCTGTTGATACCTGTTATTGGGCCTGGTTAGAACCGAACTGTGTCGCGGCCTGCTAGGTATTGTCATCTGCCATGATTTGGGGGACCTCATGTATGGACACCCCACATTTATCTTTTATAGCAGCACACTGGATGAGGCCCAATGTTACTTGCAAAAAACCAGATGGACCCGGACTCTTGTCGGGCTTTTTCCGGTTGGGCTTCTTCTCCTTCTTCTTGGGTCGATACATGGGCTTTCCTATTTCTTTGCTTCCTTACTGATCTCCTAAGTTGGGTTAGTCTCAGACTCTCAGTTGTTGTTGTGTTGATGCATTATGCAGACCAGGGGCTCTTCCCTATGCACTGGATCAGACACTCCTCTCTCTCTCTCAGAGATCTTCTTTCTTTGCACTTGATTTAATTTGCACTTAATCTCTCAGAGATCTTTCATTCTTTACCCTTTTTTCAGAATCTTTAATACATTCAATGAATTTTGGGAAAGAAAAATATCCAGATAAAACTTCCATAAATATTAATTTGCTTGATATTTTGCAAAATGTATGGGGATCTTTGTCTTATATATTCCTGCGAGGTACTGAGCACATGAAAGATGCACGTGGGATCGCATCACTGGTAATGATTAAAATGCTGATTAATAGGGATCAACATGCTGCAACCCAAATTACCCATTCATACATACCTAACTGACAGAAACCAAAATTTCCTGAAATCCGTGATTACAAACCTTTGGGTTTCTTGACTTGCATAATTTTATATGGGTTCCATAGTGGTGCAAAGTCAACAGTCGGATCAAACTAGAAGTGAATTCTCCTCTTAACAGCCTCTACTGGTGTTATCCCCAGAAACTCGTGTCTATTCTGTCTTTCGGTACTACTGATTATCCAATTTCTGCAATGATTTGTTCCTAAAACATAAGTTATCTATTTAATATTTCGATCCCTCTCAATGCACAAAAGATTAGCTGTAGATTTGATTACCAGTGTTAGTGAAGTTGATGAGGAAGGTTGTTCGCCTTTTGCTGCTTGAAGGTATGTAATGTATTAAACAATTAATTGAATCTCAAGTGATTGCATTTATGGTGCTTATTTATGGACTTAACCCATGAACTTTTTTTCCAGCCTTTTTTA
Organism: Eleocharis quinqueflora; assembly: GCA_964058865.1. NCBI lineage: Eukaryota > Viridiplantae > Streptophyta > Magnoliopsida > Poales > Cyperaceae > Eleocharis > Eleocharis quinqueflora. The sequence continues at coordinate 11,373 of CAXKVX010001530.1, forward strand.
TTGAAGTTGGTAGGCATATTGCTGGCCGAACAACTTTGTTTTCTACCATAAAGTTTGCAGTTTTTGTATTTCCAACTTAATTATTGAATCTTATTTACTCTAGTTACATTTGTGTTGTAGACAGAAATGCAGATTATCCTGGTGCGTCCTATTTGATGGTGAGATACCTGTCATTGTCTTATTTGATGGTGAGATACCTGAAGGCTCCTCCAGCAAATGCACCACTTTCACCTTGCAGGGGCATATCCAGTCAAGGCCAGGAGGCAGCCGCCCCCCTCGAAATATTTTTTGCAAAATAATTTTGTGTATTTATACGATTTGTCTATTTTTTTTTTTTTTGCAAAATAATCATGTATATATATTTAAAAATGTGCATCATTTTGTCTCCTTGTAAAAAAAATTATAGATCTTGTCCTTTCCTAACAGAAATCTTGAATCCACCCCTATCACCTTGTAAAGTCTTGGTGTAACCTTAGCTGTATTTGAATTGAGGTACTCAAACAGGTGCTAAATATCTGTACTTAATATCCCCATATACCCCCAGCAAGTGTGTGAAATATGTTTGTACGTACGAATTTTTATTAAGTTTGGTTGTTATTGTTTTCTGTCAGCATCACATATCTGACTAAGTTAGCTGACCTATACAAATACATTAGCTCAACTCCCTGCCACCAACTTACTACCTTTGTTCAATAAAAACCCCTTACTGATCCCACTTCACCACCACAACTTAAAATCTTAGAAACACAAGTCGAGGACAAACTCCTAAAAAACCATATTCCAAACTCAAACTCTAACATCACCATGGGTTCTCTTGCTGTTGCCACCTCCGAGAAGGACATTCGCACCGGTGCTGAGATAACATATGGCGCTGAAGAGTGTTACAACCACTCCATGGAACTTCTAAAGGCACTCGGTTTCCCCGAAGGGGTCATGCCTTTGAAAAATCTTGACGAGGCCGGTCTTGTGAGAGAGACCGGGTACGTCTGGATGAAGCAAAAGGCCCCATATGAGCACTTCTTCAAGGGGACCAATACCAAGGTCAGGTACGATGCTGAGGTGACGGCTTATGTGGAGAATGGGAAGATGAAGAAAATGACAGGCGTTAGGAGCAAGCAGATGCTTCTCTGGGTGCCGATTGTGGAGATGAGTGTCGAACAGGGGGGCAAGATTTACTTCAAGTCGGCAGTTGGGATTGGCCGGTCATTCCCGGCTTCAGCTTTTGCCGATGAGGTGAAAACAGAAGTTGTGGATGCAGCAGCCAACTGAAAGAGGGGTATAGGGTTTTCAACTTGAAGTTATAAAGTCGTGATCAAAATCATTTAAGGGAGTGTTTGGATCACCAAAAATAGCACTAATCATGGATAAGTGTTGCTATCCATACAAAAATATGATCCAAACATGATTTAGTAAGTTGTGAGTAGTGTTGGTTAGTGCTATTTTGCTAATCCAACAAAATGGTAGGATTAACAAATTAGCACATGTCATGGTTAGCAAAATTATTATTTTATTACATTGTAATCATCATCTTCATGTTATTATTATTTAATATTATTATTATTTTAATTGTCATTATTTTATTATTATTATTATTGTCATTATTATTTTATTATTATTATAATTGTCATTATTATTATTTTATTATTATTATTATTTTATTATTATTATTATTTTATTATTATTATAATTGCCATTATTACTATTATTTTATTATTATTATTATTTTAATTGTCAATATTTTATTATTATTATTATTATTGTTATTATTATTTTATTAGTATTATTATAATTGTCATTATTATTATTATTTTATTATTATTGGTCATATTATTATTATTTTATTATTATTATTTTAATTGTCATTATTTTATTAATATTATTATTGTCATTATTATTTTATTAGTATTATTATAATTGTCTTTATTATTATGTTTATTATTATTGTAATTATCATTATTTTATTATTATTATAATTGTCATTAATATTATTTTTTATTATTTTGATTGTGATTATTTTATTACTATAATAATTGTCATTATTATTTTATTATTATTATTATAATTGTAATTATCATTATTTTTATTATTATTGTAATTATCATTATTTTATTATTATAATTTTCATTAATATTATTTTATTATTATTTTAATTGTCATTATTTTATTATTATTATTGTCATTATTATTATTATTATAATTGTCATTACTATTATTCTTATTATTTTTATTGTAATTATCATTATTTTATTATTATAACAATTGTCATTATTATTATTTTATTAATATTATTTTAGTTGTCATTATTTTATTATTATTATTATTATTATTGTCATTATTATTTTATTAGTATTATTATAATTATTTTTATTGTCATTATTTTATTATTATTATTTTATTACTATTATCATTTATTATTATTGTATTATTATTATATTATAAATTGATATCAATATTTTATTATTTTATTATTATTATTATCGTTAAAAAAACTAAAATAATTTATTATTTTACTAACTCACTATCACTACTCCAAATGTGCAATCCAAACAACATTTCACTAACTTAGATAGAACAAAATTAGCACTATTTTTGCACTAACCTAGATAGCAAAAAGTAACCACTATTTCAACCACTAATCTAGATAGCACTATTTTTGCACTAATCATGACATGATCCAAACGCACCCTAAAAGAATAGGGTACGTGATGAATTGTAATTTAGAAATGTATGTCTTGCCATGCTGTGTTTCCTTTATGTGTAATTATTTTACTAAGTTCATTTTCTTTCTAGTATTTATGCAGCAGACTTGCAATCTGTTTCTTTCACTGAGAAAATATTCTGGTTATTCAATGCATTATTTGTTACTACAGGTTTAGTTTGGAATATACTCTTTAAGAAAGGTGTTCTTGGGATGGGTTCTACTGGGTCTTTTTCGATAACACAGAGTAAGAAAGAGACGTTTGTTGCACAAATTCATTCTAGTAGGTAATTTTTCGAGTACCATTCAATGGCTCACCAAAACGCTAAATCGACCAGAAGGTAGTGCATTACATATATTTTACACGGTGATGTTAACAGTCTCCTTAACCGTTCCTACTCGCGTCTTTCGTTAGACAAAAATAATTAATGTTATGTTCTTTTCCCTACGTCTGATTTCCTACATGTTTTATATTTAGGTCTAAAATTTTTATATTTAAATTTGTAATAAAAATTTTATGTCCGTCATGTCGCTCTCAAGTTTTAATTTTACTGCAAGTTTTTATTTTAATTCATGTTCTAATCACAATACCAAAATTATAGCCTAAGCAATTGTAATTCAATTATAACATTCGTACAATTATTTAAGACATAAAATAGAGAAGTGGAAGCGTGAACTTACAACCGTCTTTGATAAGTGCAAATCATATATATATAACTTATGGTTTTTCTTTGTGAAGTTCAATCAAAATTTGTAGTTCTAGTTCTATTTGCATTTGTTTTGTACGAGTTTGAGAAACTTTCCTGCTTTTGTGTAATTTAAGTGCAGGAATCAGGAATGCAATGTCAAAAATTTTGTGCTAAAATCTAGAGTGCGAACAATGTTGTTTAGCAATGCAATGTCAATGTACGTCAACTTAAAACCTCTCAAGGGTCATTTTGCTTATACCTTTAGCAATAATATTCGTTTGCGAACAATATTGTTTAGCAAAATGAGACATGTATTTCTAATTGCCTTTAACTAGCTAAATTTTGAAATCATGTCCAAAGTCTATACTACAACGTATCATAAAGGAAACTACTCGTCCTAAATATATATATACATATACATATATATATATATTAGAGCATAGCTAAAATAATATGCATAGTACACCCCATAACGTACTATGCATATAGATATAGGTCATTAAATTGAAATTTAAGTTGCTCAATAAATTCTTCATGTGAAAATATTGTAGGAAATAAAATTTCGTGATTTTTAGAGCTTTCTAGCTATTTTTTAAATATTTTTTAAAAACAGTCCAGATTTAATACGACAAAAGTGTCATTTCTGAGCTGTTTTTAAAAAATATTTAGAAAATAACAAGAAAGCTCTAAAATCACAAAATTTTATTTCCTACAAGATTTTGATATGAAGAATTTATTGAGCAACTTAAATATCAATTTAATGACCAAATTAAATACAAATGGGCGCATAGTACGTTATGGAGGTGTACTATGCATATTATTTTAGCCATGCTCTATATATTAACTAATAGCAACTTTAATTAGAACAATCTAATTTTTAATAGTTAATCAATCTTATATATATTTAACGAAATATAGACTTTATGTATATATAGTAACTAATAGTAACTTTAATTAGTGGAAAACTAATTTTCAATAGTTCGCTATATATATTAATTTTATTTAGTATTTATTAAAATATTTAGAAAATCACTAATATATTTATACTATTCAATCTTAATTGAAAACCCTTTAAAAATTTGGTACTTTTTTCTTTTCTTTTATTAGCTTGAATATTAATTATAGATAATAGCTAAATTTAACATTCAATCAAAATAATTATGGTGTTATTTAGTAAATATATTAATTATAATTATGTATTTCAAAATTATAATTAATCGTAGCTATTTCTAAAATTCAAATTTGGCACTGATTTTTTATTTTATTTATAAAGACACAACTCAAAATATCCAAATCTGAAAATCTGAAAAACTAACACAACTTGCATATCTTGCGTCCGTAAAAGACAGGTCTTTTGGTCGCAAGAATGTTCCCAGCCAATTCAAATTTATGCCAATTTTATGCAAAACCATGTTGCCTTGTGGGCGCAAGAACAACCTTTACGATCGTAAAAGGTATTTGTCAGTTCAATTTGATTGCACCCGCAAAACATAAAATTTGAAGTGTCTTGCTATCGCAAAGCACAACCTGTCAGTTCAAAATTTGTTGTTTCCAAAAACAGAGAGAAATCCATACTCAATTGTGGCCGTAAAAGACAAACCTTGCGGTCGCAATTGACCGACATGTCAGTTCAACTTTGGTTTCTTTTTTGGGACAACTCAATTTGGAAATTTTCTATTTCAAAATTAATTCCTAAATTATTGCGTAACTTTCTAAATTCAACTCTATTTGTTCAAATAATTATTTTAAACATATATGCATTGAATATTATCAATTTAAAATCGCATCAAAGACAAGACATATGACAAAATTCAAATTTTCGATTCAAGAACATTTAAAAAAATTAAATAACAATTTCTAGAAAGTCATTTGCAACAAGTAAAATTGATATATTTCCAGAAAGTGTCTTAAATAGCACAACAGATGTGGCTTTGATATCACTTGTTGGTGTAATTCAAGAATTCAGGTTCGAGTCACATACCGAAATTCTAGCCTAAGCAATTGCAATTCAATTATAACCTTCGTGCAATTATTTAAGACATAAAATAGAGGAGTGGAAGTATGAACTTACAATCGTCTCTTAAAGCCTCTCGTCTTTTGCCACTCAAACAAATTGAGAAGTCGATGAAGATGATGGAACGACACCTTGGTGCGCTAGCGGATCCTTCCAAGCAACTCTAGTGAAAAGTTTGTAATGGAGGAGAAAGTGGAGGTTAATTCACAGTATATGACCCTAGAATGTCATATCGTTAATGCTTGGAGACCCAGCACCTTTTATACTAGTGAAAACGTATCTTCGAATGATACCGTAATTAATACCAAATATTTTTTAAAATATTTGACAATATATTATCTCCAATTCTTTTCCAAATTATCAAATTTACTATTGTAAACACGTTCCTCAAATTCGGTATTGTATGGAACACAAGCTTGAAATATTTCGACAAAATAAGGCAAGATTTTCTGCCTCTGCACAGGTCGCTTGCAGCCGCAATAAACAGGAAATCTGCGAAGTGTCATGCGGCCACAATTGAACTACTGGATTTTTAGCAGATTATTTCCAAGTCTCTCCTGATCTCTTGCGGTCGCTAGAGGTGGCAAATCGGGTGGGTCGGGCGGGTTCGGGTTCGGGTTCGGGTCGGGCGAGTCGAGTCAGTTTGACTTCAAAAGATTATCAGGTCACGGGTTTGATCAGGTCGGGCCGGGTCGGATCTCGGGTCATAATGCGTTGATATTTTTCGAGTTTCGAGTCGGGTCGGGTTTCAATTATCTAGTTTCGGGTATTTTTCGGGTTTCAGGTCTTTCGGGTTCCGATTGGGTCGGGTTTCAATTATCTCGTTTCGGGTATTTTCGAGTTTCGAGTCTTTCAGGTCTGGCGAGTCGTTTCAGTTTGTCTTCAAAAGATTACCAGGTCACGGGTCTGATCAGGTCAGGCCGGGTCGGGTCTCGGGTCATCATGCATTTTTTTGGTTCGAGTTGGGTCGAGTTTAAATTATCTAGTTTCGGGTATTTGTCGGGTTTCAGGTCTTTCGGGTTCGGGTCGGGTCGGGTCGGGTCGGGTTTCAGGTCTTTCGGGTTCGGGTCGGGTCGGGTCGGGTTTCAATTATCTCGTTTCGAATATTTTCGAGTTTCGAGTATTTTGGGTTTGATTCAGATTGGGTCGGGTTTCATTGTCAAGATGGTTTCTATGTGATATGTGATATGCGACAATTACCAAAGTTTTCTATTTTAAAGAGTTCATTCTGGTTTGATAAGTTGTTGTCAAGATGTTTTGCTTGTATTCGATACAGTACCTTGTTTTTATTCTAGTTCTGTCTTGAAAATCAGTACATGCCTTGATTTTGATTCGCCCTTATATCTGATACAATACCTGGTTTGATAAGTTGATGTCAAGAGTTCGTTATAGTCGAGACATGTACTAGTACAATATAATTGATAGGTTGATATCAGTTTGATAAAGCCAAATATTCAAATCGGAGTTTATTCTGGTTTGTTAAGTTGATCTCGGGTCTCTGATCTGTTGTGTTCGGGTCAAGTCAGGTCATCTCAGATTGCGGGTCATGTCGGGTCGGCGGGTAATGTGATCTCGGGTCATTTCGGGTTTCGGGTCATGTCAGTTAGGGTCGATTAGGGTCGGGTTGGGTACCGGGTCATCTGATCTCGGATCTTTTCGGGTTTCGGGTCATATCAAATCAGGTCGGGTCGAGTATCGATTCATCTGCTGTCGGGTATTTTTGGGTTTCGGGTCATATCAAATCAGGTCGGGTCGGATATCGGGTCATCTATTGTCGGGTCATTTTCGGGTTTCGGGTCATATCGATCTACTCCTGGTCGGGGCGGTTTGTCGGGTCGAGTCGGGTTCTGCCACCTCTAGCGGTCGCAGAGGGTATCCTTGCGAGCGTAAGATAGCTGCGATATTTTCTGTTTTGCTTGGGCTTTGATCCAAAACCTTTGTGGTTAGTCCATAAAATATTTCTAACTTTACAATAACACTAACATTAATTTAATCATAATTAGTCCATCAATAATTATAATAATTCACATTAAATTACATATGTATTCATACTCATAATCTTAGTGAAATATGTATTATGTCCTCGTATAAATTAATCGCATTTATGGCATAACTGATATTACTCCTCGTAATATTGATGACATTATGAGATATATTAATTATATTATACGTAGTCCAAACTTTATTTGTTAGATTTGACATCTCAATTTCAAGACTTTATGTTCTAATATAAAGATTTGCAATTTTGCATCAATTACACTGCAAGTTTTTATAATAGAATTTTTTTAGCAATTTTGTTGTAAATTTAAATATAAAAATTGTAGATTTAAATATGAAAACAAACAAAAAGAGCTTTCCAGCACTCTAAAATAGCTTTCCAGGCATGTAAGGGGACATTATGTTTCCTCATAAAATAAATCCGATCCATAAATAACCCACATAACTCCCTTCCGGGCTTCCCGAACTCCATTGCCCTTGCCCCGATCGCCGCCTCCCTCATCTCATTTTTTCTTCAATCGAAGACTAACCGACTCCACTTCCTCTCCCTCCTCTATCTCCCTCTCTTCCCGCTCGTCGCCTCCTCCCCACACCCGCGCTCTACTTGTTTTGCTTGAAATCTTCTCTAATTTTCAGGCTCTTGTTTCAGCCTAAGTGACTTAGTAAGATGCCGTCTGGTAGGAAGAACCTGAAAAGGGCTTCTGGAGAGAATTCTATCTCATCTTTGAAACAAGGAGAGAGCATCATGCAAGTTGTTTCCCTAAGAGGCTCCAACCTAATTGAGGTACCGACTAACTCTGGCCAAAAGAATTCTACCATATCAATACACGTGTTGTATTTGTACTACTTTCCATGTAGTATTATTATGTGATAAATACTGCTACCGTTATTTTAGTATTAGTATTGCTCGATGATTTCATGTAGGATTATTTTATTTCAGAGTTATTCTTCAGTTTTATTTACTTTTAGTGTTTACTGTCGATTGAAAGAATTATTAATTGCAGATATGTACTATTTTTTATTAGGATAAAGGCTCATAAATAGTTGCCATCACAGATGTGTTAACATGAAAATGAATAATTCATAGAAATAGCTTCCTGGCTTCTTTCTGTCAAATGCTGAAATCCTTTAGTAATTACCAGGTTTTTTTGGTCCATCTATGATTTTTAGGTTTTGGATGCAAAGGGGGTCAAATCCCTAGCCTTCTTTCCTGCAAAGTTTCAGAAGAGCTTTTGGATCAAAAGAGGTACGAACTCATATTATATATATATGTAGATGTAAACACTGGATATTTTTGTCCTTTTTAATTTTTATTTTGGTTTTATGAACACACCACTACTAGATTACTGTGTGTTATGGTTGATTGATGTTTATGAATGATAAGTTTGAAATTTTTGAAGTGTAGGAAGTTATTTGGTTGTTGATGCAAGCGGCAGGGATCAAGCACTTGAATCGGGAAGCAAGGTGTCATGTGTGATTTCTCAAGTTCTTTTTCATGACCAAGTCCGTGCCTTAGAGAAATTCCCTGAGTGGTACGGTACCACTGAATCTTCTATCAGACAAAATTGACTCATTTGAAGTTTAATTGGATCATAAGAGGTTCATTAAGGCTTAATATCAAGTTATTGAAAAATACTAGAACATCTTATAGTGTTTGCAAAACATCCAACATTTCTTATATTGGGATCTCAAACTCATAATTTCTTTTTGTTATTTGAAAATAATAATAAAATGTAAAAAACAGAAGCTAATTTAAACCTGAGCCTATCAAAATATATATTTCTTCTGCAAAATTGTGTTCTTAGAATATTATCCTGATTCCTAACTGGAATGTTACACTTCATCATTGATATGATCTCAGTGCTGCAGTGCTAGATTTTGGTCCTATTTTCTTGATACCATATTGGTATCAGCACAAGTCTGATATTATACTTTGTCCCATTTTTTGTTAATTTTACAATAAAGGTAACTTGGTCCCTTGGACTGAAGTGGGTCAAGGTTAAACTAAGTTGATAGTTTAACCTGATGCTTAATTGTGACTTTATTCATATTAAAGGTAGACTGAGAGGCCTAATATAGGACTCTTAATGTTGGTATAAGTACTGGTTCATACAACACCATCAAAAGACTTCAGGAATTATATTTCCTTGACTCTCTTAAGTGACTAAGTGCCATAATTTGTTACACGTTGAATATTGAATGCTTAATTTGTGTCATTTTATTTGAAATGTAGGCCGGCTATATTCAAGATCTCATCCGCTGAAAACGATTTGTGTACGACTTCAAGCTCAAATTCTGATTTAAGCTCCAATTTACAACAATCTCAGTCTGAGGACTGTGAAGAGCAATCAGGTTCAGACGACGAGGATGATGACGGCCTACCTCCCCTGGAAGCTAACACTAACAGAAACAGGCCTTCCGAGCTCTATTCTGAGTCAGATTCTGATTCTGATTCTTAGTGATTTATTAGAACTTCGTCACTGAGCATAGTATGTTAGCATTTTTATGTTTTTCTTTGTAACGTGATTAGTTTATGTATGCTTGTACTCTGATTAGAATATCAGGCTGACAGCTGGCTTTATTTAATTTTTTATTATTATTTATCCTCTTCTTTAATTGGTGACGACATGCGTACCAATTCCTTCCAAGTAGTATATTATTTATTTCTGCATGAAAAAGGGTTTTCTGGCACTTGTTTCAGGACAAAAAATTATCAAATGCTTTTTCTGTAATTTTTTTGTGGTGCCTTTTTGTTAATTAGGTCTTTTTGTCATATAAAGGACTTAGGAAAAGCCCAAGATAAAGCCCATTAGAACTGTATATTTCTTGTCCATTTCAATGAAATCAAACCAAGGGAACATGGACTAACTATCACTAAGAACATATGCTCGCATGTGCTTTCCTGCCTTTGCTTTTTTATAACCTTTTTTTTAATTTGTTCCCTTTACTTGATCCTCTTTATTATTGGTGGTTTTGTTTTATTATTATCCCTCTCAAGGAGTTTGTCGCCACCATCCATGTACGCTACTGTCATGGCCCCAATTAGCTATATTGTGCTAAAAGTTAATAATTTTGATAAAGGCAGAGTACTAATTAGTGCAAGCAAAGTTGTGCCAGCATTATTTTAACCTTTTTTTTTTCCTTCAATACTATCATCTTCATGGTAGTCTATATTTGAGAAGGCATGTTTTTAGCTATATCTTTGTGGATTTATAAGGTGTTACCTCAAAAATCCATTTTGAATGCATCTTATCAGCTTCTCAAAAGAGCATCTGTATAATTTTTATTTGTTTTCCTCCATTGTACAAGAATTTTCAATCAAATCTGTGTAGTATTTCTTGAAATTGACCTTGAAAATGTATAAACAATAATAAATGGTCAGATGTTCATATATTTATAATAAACAAAAACAATTATATGCACCTAGCTACTCATGAGGTACCCAAAAATATTACAACCCAACAATATATAACACTAGGATCCTATTCCTACATGATCACAAGTTTCATTAGTAAAAGAAGAATTATCCTGCTATCATAACTTCAACCAATCTGATGCACATGGTTATAACTGTTGCAAACCTTCAACAGTACTTTTGAAGTTTATGCATATATGTAGTGCTTTTACATTCTTTTGAAGCTAGGTATTCCTAGATCGTGTGTGAGAATGCGGTACCATGGATTCAAAACTATCATAACCTAGATCATTGCGTGAATATAACAATTCGGTGGCTGAATTATATCCCATCAACCTATGAAGAGCAGATAATGTTGCTTCTCTATCACCTTCCTCTCCATTAAATGCCGATTCTCCCCTAGTCGAATAACTTCTAGAAGAAGAGGCACCATAATTTTTGTTTAAAGATGCTGGGTCTCCTTGTATAACAGTACTGTACAGGTCAATTGCAGCTTTTTTCTTGGAGAAATTGTTTGAAGGCAATGGTACTGTGAGGACGTCTGAGCAATTGCCACATTGCATTTCTACCAATCTCTTCTTTGAAATTAGAATGGTTGAAGGAACTTGCAGCAGTGTGAAACAATTTTCGCAAATCACATAAGGAGTACCCCCAAAAATAGGTCGGCAAATGTGCTTTCTCATTAAAGATCTTCTATCCCTAGAACTTGCGTTGGCCGATTCCCGATCAGTGCTTATTGGGCTACTAGGGAAAGATGACGAGGCACCTAGGTTGCCAAAACTGCGTCTAAATATCCCATTTTTGCAATGCATGCATGCACAATGAGATGTTGGTAAAGGTGGGGGTATATATGGGTATGGTGGGTTCAGCTGGTTGGTATTGTGTCTCGAATCAAAACAAAGAGGGCTTTCTTCGTTTTGATAATGCAACCGTTGGATTGAATCAATTCCCTCTTGGTGATATAAAATCTCTCCCCCTCTTTGTTTTGAAAATCTATTCAGTTTATCTCTTAACTCATCCATTTTTGTCAACCTCTGGCGAAGATCCATTTTTTTATATTTGTCAATTAAATGTGGATGGGGAGCATCATTTTCAATGAGACTTTGTATGATTTGGAAATCACTTGAATCAAGCAAAACCCTTTCCTCAACCTCACCTCCACCATATCTCATACCAAATTTCACATTGGGTGGCCTAGGAGGTAGCCCTTCTTTCTCTTTTTGTTTGCCACCAGCAGGTACCTTTTTCCGGAAAGTTCTTTTTGACTTTTGGAGATAATAGTTTCGGTCGTGAATATTTATCTTGCCTTTGTCAGATGAAGAGATGCTTCCATCATAAGCATTTGAGCACCTACTCATCATGTCCTCTTCTGATATTACACTTTGTGCCTTTTGCATTTCATCTCTCGCTTCTTCAACATTTAAAGTTTGTTCCTTTGGATTTTCAGGCTGGTATAAGATTTTTTCAGTAGGAGAATTACTGGTAATAGGATTTGCCTTAACTTCATCTTCTGACGGCTCCGATGTGTGTGCATTTGAGAAGGATGGTGTGTTATTGGGCTCCGTTGAGACGATTGAGAAACTATCAGTTGAGAAGATTGAGAAACTATCAGGTGAAACATTTTCTGGACTATTATTCAAAGGGTTTTGGGTTTCGTCCAAATTCAAATCAGGATTTCCTCCATTGGCATATTTGTTTTTAGCTGAAATAAAATTAGAAATAGGAAATTGAATTCGGGCTTCTGGTATCAAGTGAAATTGAACTATCCCAGAAAGAATGAGAAACATTCTGTACCTTTAAGAACTGTACCACATCCACCACATTGGTACAGTGAAACATCTGAGTATTCGATTAGAAGTTGGAAGCACTTGGGGCATCTCACAAATCGAATTTTATCTGAATTATTAGCCATCTGCACCGGTCAAAATGACAATCTTTGTATCAGTACCTAAAAAAAAGAGAACAGAAAATGGATTAGGGAAGTTCACCATGTTAATGAAAAAAATAAAAAAAAAACCATGACCATGAAGATGTAGAAAGATGGATACAAAAAATGTAAGAAATACCCGGTAGATTCAAGATGTGTGCATCAGAAAAGGAAACAATTTGTTTAAAATTATCCAGAAGAACAATAAAGTTTTTCCTCAAAATATACAACTGCTACAGAAACATTGTAGATAATGGTAATGTAGCTGTTAATTGAAAACCATGGCCTACAAAACCAATCCAATAGTGACTGAACTGAAATGAAAACGACAATACAAAATTTATTTTCTTTCAAAAAGAAATAAAAGCAGAATTATATACGAGACAAAAACTTAGTTAATTCATTCATTCATTCATTCATTTACAGTGGCATGTAGAAAAATTTCCCTTATTTAAAACAGAGAAAATTGGAAGTACCCAATAACCCAATTTTCATTCAAAGGCGCAAAATAAACGTAACGCTGAATTTATACAGCGACAGATGAATACAAATCAAGAGCGCAGAAATAAACTTATTCAGTGTTCTAAATAAAAACAATGAAAAAATCATTCAACCAATAGGCCAATGGCTCCTAAATTTTTTATTGGAGATAATTTCAATGATAGAGGGAAAAGAAAAAGATAAAAAGTAAAATAACAAGTGCTAACCTTATTAAGCCAGAAATAGAATCATACTATCACTTCCCCTCTTTATCTCTTTCTTCTCTGTTCACTCTTTTCTCCTAAGAACACGAACCAACGAAACAACAGCTAGTACACTATAGTACTATACAAAGCACTTCTAGTAACTTCTAAGAGGAAGACAATAAAGTATTTTCTTTCCCCTCCAAACAAGGGGCCAAGCCAGAGCAGCAAGAAAATTAAAAAGTACATAAAAGAACTAATTATTCGGAAAAGTGGGTCACACCAAAATTTTGTTGAACTTTTTTTCTGGGACAGGTAAGGATGACAAAAGAAAGAAACAAGAGAGGAGATGAGAACAGACAGAAGCGCCGTTGTGCCTTGTGTGTGAGAGAGAGAAATAGAAATATAAACAGGTTAAACAAAATCTATGAACTTGATAACACGGTGGGAGAAAAAAAATGGTAAGAGGATAGGAGAGAAGAGGAGAAGAGAAGACAAGTCAAGAAGTGAGAGTAGAGAGAGAAGAGAGAGAGGAAGGCAAGAAAAAGAAAATGCTTGGAAGTGGTGTCGTTTCAAGTCAATTTCACTTCATTTTTTTTTTTGATCGAAATTTTTCACTTCATATAGATATATGATATGTCTATGCGATATTCCCAATTGTTGTACATTAAGTCTAGGGGTGTAAACGAGTCGAGCTGGGGCGAACTCGAACTCGACTCGTTTGTTAACGAGTCACGAGCTGAAACTCTCAACTCGAGCTCGGCTCGTTAAGGCTCGTTTGGCTCATTTGGCTCGTTTGTAGCTCGTTTGCAAGAAAAAAATGACAAAATAATTAAAAAAACATAATAAAATTATAAAATAATGAAAATTCTCTATGGTAATGATCTATTTAGAGATAGTGGCAATCAATTTGACGGTCCAGATTAACTCGTTAAGGTCTCGATACTTAAACGAGCCGAGCTTGTCACAGCTCGAGCTCGGCTCGTTTACTAACGAGCTGGCTCGGCTCGGCTCGTTAACACTCGAGCTGTTAACGAACGAGTTGTTAGCGATCCGAACACAAGCCGAACACGAGCGAGTTACGAGTCACGAGTATTTTGTGCACCCCTAATTAAGTCAATCTATTCTTCAGATGTAGAATTGTAGACATAACTCTAAACATCGAGGCACGAACCATCTAAGAAACCCGTCTTTCTGATAAATGAGCAGCGAAAATATATAAATAGAATTATTATTTCCTACTAGGCCACTATGCTGACAACAAAAAAATAAACTGCTGGAAAGATTTCATTTGGGACCATCTCATTTGGAATATTCCAACCAATGTTTTTAAAATCGGACCAGACGTCGACTCGGTAAAACGTCGGGTCAATGGTTTTCTGATCGGACCGGTGGGTCAACCGGTTCAACTGCTGGTTCTTCTTTTAAACACTTATATTAATCATATATAAAATTTATATATCAAAATAATTATTATACTAAACTGAAATGAAAATAATATTCTAAAAACATCAAATTAACAAAGATGTGTTGATCCAAATAAAAATTATAATCGGTCGGACATGAGTCAACCAAATCAGTTGCTACTTTTCAAATATTTTTATATTGACGATATATGAAGATTGCTACAATATCATCATAAACATTGTATTTGTGGAAATTATGCACATACGTATCTAATAATTATATGACACTTTATAATAATAACAACATTAATAATTTTTTATGAAAAATGAATTTTCTTAAAATAAAAATATAATAAATAATAAAATATCACTTATTTGTTAAAGAAAATATTCAAATAAATATGTGGTTTATAACTTTATATGATATTATATACATAATCAACAAAGTTTATGATATTAGAAGGTGCAAGGTTAACGTGCAATTGGCAAATTTAGAATAATAATAAGTACAAGATTCACATGCTAAAGTTTATCAAACATAATAAAAAGTAGGGAATTTTTTATTTGTGCTAGACTGCTAGGACATGCTACCCATAAAAAATAATTCAATGCTACACATTCTATCATATTCATGCATGGAGGCGTGGTTCTCAAAGAGGACAAGATTAAATAAATGCACGTTGAACGAAGAGTCTGCTTTAAAACAGGGTTTTCTTGTGAGACTGATCAATCGATTTTATTGAAATCGCCGATTAATTTGGTTTTAGTCCGCTTCAATAACACAAGCGTTCTTCCAACTGGATCGGACCGGAAGTTGATCGGTTCCGGTTTTTTTCGGTCAAACCGTCTGGTCCGGTCCGGTTTTAAAAACACTGATTCCAACAAAAGTGAATTTTCATCTAAGAACGAGTTCATTTGTCAAGAGATTATGAAAAAAAATTAATTTCCTTTTTTAGATCCATAACATTGATACTAACTTTCTTTAATAATAGTTACTAAAAAATATTTAAAATAATTAATTCTTAAAAATAAAAATAATTTTTTTTATAAATATTTGAACAATCATCATCCATGGGAAAAAATAATTTGATGATGATGGTGAGTACGGGTGATCGATCATCATACAGAGACGAAGTGCGGGTGAACAATCCAAATCATAGAACTTGATCTTCATATTAACATCTTATTAGAGACCGAATTTTATTTTTTTTAGAGGTGAAAAATATTTCATATCTAATAGTAAAAAATTGTTATATGAACTGACTTTTCACTCTCTATAAAAATAGTAAATAAATTCTGAAAAATATAAAATTGTGTTCAGAGATTTTAATATGAAGATCATGTTCTACGATTTGAATCAACCATTTGAATGTTAAAAAAAGATATGAAGGCGAAGTTTGTTTTGCAATTTATGAAATATCGTAGTCATGCTCTAATATGATTTCTTGAAAGAAATAGAAAATCTTAGAATTAAGTATGTATTATTCAGTGGTTAGTGGTTACAGCTGTATTAAAGTTGCCACTTTTTAGTAGCACTACAAGTACTGTTAACAAATGTACGTATTTTTATCATAAGCAACCGTATTAATTATGATGACATAATCTTGACTTTGGTTTGTGAGCTTATTTAAGCGAGCTAATGCTTTAAAAATAGGGGCACAAGGATCTAGGTCCGATCATTCATAAAAAAAAATTATTTATTGCTCGTAGTCTTACAACACACACGGTTAACAGTACTTGTGGTTAACAGTACTTGTAGTGTTATTAAAAGTGGCAACTTTCATACAGCTGTAACCACTGAATAACACATACTTGTTTCTAAAGTTTTCCATTTCTTTAAAGGAATTATATTAGAGCATGGCTACGGTACCTCACAAAGCGCCAAGCAAACGATACTCCACCTTCATATCTTCAATTTTAACGTTCAATTGATCGATCCAAACAGTAGAACATGATTTTCATACTAAAATCTATATGAAAACTTAATTTTATATTTTCAGAATTTATTTACTATTTTTAAAGATGCTAAAAAGTCGGTTAATCTCACGATTTTTGGACCATTTGATATAAAAGATTTTTCACCTCTTTAAAAAATAATAGAAAAATGTAAAATTCGATCTCTAAAGATATTTTAATATGAAGATCAAGTTCTTTTGTTTGAATTGGTCATTTGAACTTTGAATTTGATATACAAAGGCGAAGTACAAGTTGCTTGGTGCTTTGTAAAGCACCGTAGCCATGCTCTTAATAAAACGCTCAATTATTTTGGAGTAATATTATTGTAACATATTATTAATAACATATGATTATATTTATTATTATTATTTCATTTTTTATTATTTATTTATATTATTAATTCTTTTATTGTTTCAATGCTATTATTATTATTACTATTATTATTATTATTATTATTATTATTATTATTATTATTATTATTATTATTATTGTGATAGGACCTCACTACAATCGGCCCAAGCAAGATCAATAAGCATTGACATGCCTAAAGATGACCTGCCACCATTAGCTATAGTAGGCCTATATATGCATGGTTAGGACAATGAATTAGGGGCTAATTCATAACAGATGTGTGCTTAGGCTAGCTTTTGGGATATTTTCTCTCTTTCTCTCTTCGCCCTTGTAATCTATTCTTGCCTTTCGGCTCGGCCTTTGCGGGGTCAGACTACATTTTCTTATTACATTCTTATTTTTACCTCGGGTTTTCCGATTGCCACTCTCTCGTCAATTTACACTGAGATTCAATCATATTGTTATTACAATACTTGCGCCCCTAAGTTTCAACGACTATTGGGCCCTACACCTGTAAAAGTAGTGGAAAGTGTCTGAGAATCAGAGAAAAAATGAATTTTCTTAGAAGCACAAGTATTACTTGCATTATTGACCATTTGTGAAAATTTTAGAAGGCGTTTGACACTATCTGTTAAAACAGAAAATCTTCTGACTTTCTATGAAAATTTCCCACAAACTCATGAAAATATTTTCATAATGGATCTAATTAGAGGCCGGATTAAAAGTAATAGTCTAAGATCTTTTGTAAAATTAAATTTTTTACAAAAGATCGGATGCCATTGTTTGTAGAATATTCAGTCATTTATAAATTTTTTTAGAGATCTTAGATTGTTGCTTTCAATCCGACCCATAGACTCATTATGAAAAATTTTCCAACTCATGTGCTTTGCTAGATGTCAGTATGTCACCGCCAACCAGCCAGGTTGTGTGCTGTGTCTCGTGGCCCACTATCTCGGTGGCAACAACACATTTATGGCGATGCAGATATTACGGGACTTGTTCTTCTACCGCCGTACCGCGTTTCGATCGCTCAGATGATAATTAGAGAGGTTTTTTTTATCTTGGACACGAATCACGAAGAAATCAGACGATCATCTTCGCGTGCAGCGCAGTGTCGCGCGTCACCCGATCTCGTTCCGATATTATGTACCCTGCTGAGAGAATGCTATCAGCATACAACTGTTATCAATTTGGTTGATGCATTCTAAAACTTCGAACTAATTTCAGGTTTCATCATAGATTCATAGCTAGTATATCATCATATATTCATATTATAATGGTGCTCCTTTTATTTTATTGATTGCTAAACAGATTTATTATTTTATACATTTTTTTTTTATTCATTGTATGGTATTTGAGGTTCATATCAAATAGAAATGTTTTAAGTGGCTCCTGGCTAATTGGGCCCGGATGACATTTTTTTCTCCTAAATCATTTATTGCCTCTACAGGGAAAGACAGAGGCCTGAATTTTATTAAAAAGCCGTGTCACATTTCTTTCTAAGTGGGCCAACTGTGCATCATAATAATAAATGCTGGATGGTAATTTTTAAATCCAGAAAATTCAGAAGTGATTGCAATTATAATCTAATTTTAGTGTTATAAAGATGTCAAAAATTTAATTTTGATTAAATTATACAAATTTTGAATTTTTTTTTTCAATTTTAATCGAAATTTTAACTAAAATCTTATCATTTAATTAATTAAGTAGAAAATTAAACAAAAACTTCAAATTGTTCTGAGCTAAAGAAAGTCTCCCTCATGTATTCTTTAGATACTTTATACTAAGATCCAATCAGATTGTTATTACAATGATGGAGGCTGGAGAGCTCTTCAGGTTTCACTGTATTGAGTCCACAAATTCAATGTTAAGTGAGATCTTTTGTGAATATTCAAAATTTGAGGAGTTGATCTCATTTTTATGTAACAATGAAGTTGCTGCCATGTCATGGAATTAAAGTTTAGAAAAATATTCTTTGAAACCCAAAAACAACGCAAAATACACTAAAATTAATGTTCAATAGGCTACATATGCAAATTCAAATTCATGAGATGATTTGCAAGAATAAAAACATAGCCTGAAATCTCAATTGCAGGAGAGACCGACTCTGCCAATGGACCCCACCACATGACCTGGGATCCTCTCTAATTTTTGGATTTAGTTGTCATCATAAAGCATATTGAATATATATGTTTGTGGCATGATTTTTCAACTATTACGTTATATACATACACACAATATTCTTATATTCTAATGCTATAAATTGTCACAAAAATATCGATGCATAGTCTTGCTAATCCATCAACGTGGTGGGATCTGCGTATTTGATCCTACTATCACGATTCATGAGACAAGTTTGAATTATCTCCAACATTTCAAGATTTTCCATGTTGTCTTTACCAACTCAAACCATAAATTGTCAATCAAGCAATCTTAAATCATTAAATCGTGAAACTTAAGTAAACTCATAACTATATTATTCAAAGTTTTGCACATTTACCTCAAACTCACCCCCAAAAAATATATAGCAAGAATTTTTATTTTTTTATCTCTCCTTCTTATTAAGAAGCTTGGATGACAATCGTGAATGTCTTCGATATTTACGTTCACTACAACACAAAAGGATTTTAGTGCCGTCTAATTATCAACGAATTATAATGACAATCGATAATAGAAGTATTAACTCTGATTTTTTAATAAAAACTGGTGATACAAATTTCTTTTATCATCGATTGTTAAGTAAAAACCAGTGATAAAGGTTATCACCGAATTATAATGACGACAAGTAATAAAAGTATTAACCCTGATTTTCTAATAAAACCGATGATAAAAGCTTCTTTTATCATCGGATATTAACAAACAACTGGTGATAAATGTTTTATCACCGATTTTTTTTTAAAACCGACATTAACAATTTGAATTTAGAAAACCCGCGCTCCAACCCCATTTTTCGATCTCTCCCTCCTCTCTATCTCTCTATATATACCTCTCTATCTCCTCTCTATCTCCAATATCTCCGTACTATCTACTTCCTCAACTCTATATTCCTTATTGTTGTTCTTATTTTTTTCGTTACTATCTCCTTCGACATTTTTATTCTCTCAATATCAGATACAAACGACACCGACTCTTCTCTATATTTAAAAAATATTTTAAATATTCACAAAAAATTAATATTAAAAACAGTCCAGTTTAATATTAAAAAAACATAATCTTTTCAGAGCTGTTTTTAAAAAATATTTAAAATATAACTAAAAAGCTCTAAAATTCACGAAATTTGATTTCCTACAAGATTTTGATATGAAGAATTTATTAAGCAACTTAAATTTAAATTTTGACAAAAAAATTGGCTAATGTGAAACTTTTGCACTTCAGCCGAAGTGCAAACGTTTTCACATTAGACATACTACACACACACACACAGATATATATATATATATATGTATTGTTAACATGTTGTATCAAATACACACAAAAAATGATAGATTTTCAAAACAAATACTTAGGCCTCACAATATATAAATTTTCTTTCTAAGAAAATAGTGCAATGTCAACTATTTTGCGCAACGGTTACAAAATTTTAGTTTATGTCTACAGCATGTTTGCCTACATTTTTGGCACAACAACTAATATTACAAAAATTGAAGTGAATTTTTTTAGGAATAGTTGATGATGCAATTGCTTTTCATTTTCTCCAATATTTGCAACCAAATCCTACAAAGTCCTGTAGAAATTTTCCTTTATACGAAACTTTTAGTTTTAATAAATTCTGAATGAACAACTTGAGGCGCTATGCTGGTTGTATCAGTAATCTCAATGCATTTGATGTACAAAGTAAACTAATATATGGAATCAACACATTCCATGCAAAAAGAAAGGCAGGAGAATTTTAAAAACGAGAACTCACATTAAGAGAAAAAGGACAGACTACAGCAGCAACTCAAGAGCAGCTTCAATTGCGCTGGTCCCACCTAACTCAAGTAGAGCGAGTGCAAGATCATATTCGTGCCAACCTCTTAAACACCTTGATAATTTCTTTAGTGTATCAAGTTTTGTAGCAAACACCCAAGCAGGTGATAACTTCACTATCAGCCCCACAAAACTGGACACGTGGGCCTTCCACATGGCATGGTCACATCCTAATACTATATTACCCTCTGTAACTCTGGCTATGAAATCAAGGTGACTCGGAATAACATGTGGAGACATTTCAGAGCTTCTAAACTTGTCATGGGCTAATTTACTCTGGGTTCCCCACATTGAAGTCGTAGAGAAAAACAGCAAGTAAGATAAAGCATACCCTTCTAATAAGTTGCAAATGAATGCTGTCTGCTTGGATCTCTCTTCATGCTTTGATAGTAAAAATAATGGTACTGCCTCAAACAACAGCCGGACCAATGGAGACCGACCTGCAATACAAAGCAGGCTTGCACCAAGCATTGCCACCAGTCGTACTGCACAGATAGCTTTAGCAAGGGAGATCTGTCCAACTTTAAGCTGTGCAGAGCCTCTGAAGGTCTGCTCAGCCAATTGGGAAGACAGCTCAACCACCAACTTTAGTATCACCTCGCTAAAATAATGTGGAGCATGAAACATATGGCACGAACATAAGAACAATATACCTGGACTCACTGCATGGCTATTACAAACAGATTCTCCCAAAAGCCCAACCACACCATGTGTAGAGTTCATGTTATTGTTGTTGCCAGAGGTGTCGCCCAAAAATACTTCAAAGCATTTTCTTAGCAACTGGTCAATGGCATCCAATGGAGACCGACCTGCAATACAAAGCAGGCTTGCACCAAGCATTGCCACCAGTCGTACTGCACAGATAGCTTTAGCAAGGGAGATCTGTCCAACTTTAAGCTGTGCAGAGCCTCTGAAGGTCTGCTCAGCCAATTGGGAAGACAGCTCAACCACCAACTTTAGTATCACCTCGCTAAAATAATGTGGAGCATGAAACATATGGCACGAACATAAGAACAATATACCTGGACTCACTGCATGGCTATTACAAACAGATTCTCCCAAAAGCCCAACCACACCATGTGTAGAGTTCATGTTATTGTTGTTGCCAGAGGTGTCGCCCAAAAATACTTCAAAGCATTTTCTTAGCAACTGGTCAATGGCATCCTTATCATTTGTGAAGCGGGAGCGGGTGCCCAAAGAGACTAAGAATTCACGCCATCTCGGAGCCTTTTTCATCCATATGGCCGCTATTGTCAACGTGATTGGCCAAGAGGAAATTGTAGCATAATTTGAAATGGATTGGCTGATTACACCACGTGTGTACCCTGAGTTCTTGTCTAATTTGAAGGTGATTGTTAGGCTCAAAAATGCGGCCAGTGGGAGGGGTAGCATGGGCGGCACATCATCTGCAGAGATAACCAATACAGAAGTATTTCACACAAAACTAAAAACTAACTTTATTTAGTAGGCGATAGTATGCTTCATGAATTTCTTTTTTCTTTTTTTTCTTAAACTGGTACTTGTGTTACATAAACCAGACAGTAAACATGGATTTAGTCGGTGCACACAAGGTGCTAGACAAAAAACTCTCGAAGCACCAGTTCACTGGTGTTTGGAGCAATCACCTGTAAGATACAGAATATAAGACAACCATAAATGTACTAAAACAATGTTCATATATATTTATGTATTTATATATCTTTTGTTGTTTCAAAGCACTGTAATCAGGCAACATCAGAAAATATCTATTAAAGTGAGAATACAAATCAAATATCTTACGTGGGTACCAGTTCTCAAAGTGGACTCCAACATGTTCAAGTATTTCCTTCACCTCCTGTTGCAGAGAGCAGAGTGCTTCTGCAGGACTAGGCCAATCCGTGCCATTCATCCTGACACTTTCCCACGTGCCACGAGTAATCTCTGCCTTAAAGTAACGTATAATAGCTGCAATTGAAGCCGGAAAGAACTCCACTAGATCTATTAATCCTGGAAATCACCATTCATGAATAGCTTTTATTCATATATTCGAAACAAATTAAAACTATCCATTTGTTTCCTTCACTTTTATTTTCTTATTTTTTTCTTGGGAATTACATGAGAGATAAAGAGCAGTGCCCTCACCAGTAATCAAGTCGCGAGATGAAATGCGCCCAAAGGAACAAGCAGTCAACATAGACTCCAAAACACATGGTACAGCCTCAAGCAGCTTCCAAGCAGGATAAAGTGGTTGCCCCTGACAATTGTCCTGGAGGGAGCTCCCTGACCAATTTACAATACTAACAGGGGATGACGAATAGAAGGTCAACGAGCTTGCACTGCTCGTGGTACTACTATCATTGCCACCTGTTACAGTGCATTTGGATATATTTGTATTACGGCAAACCAAATTCAAGATCTCATTCACCACCTGGTGCATCCCACTAGAATTGCACACATCAGAGACATCAGGAACCTTGTTCTCAAAGTACCAGGCACGCAGTTTAGGAAAGGAATCAACATGGACCAAATGGTGCCGTAAATCTGGAAATAAGTTGGAAACTTTATTGAGATAGTATTTCATGCTTGTACTACATTTCTTGTAGATGCGGCTATGACGCATTAATAGAAGGAAGTCAAGTTTTAAGTCGGGACGAGTCAGGCCTCCAAAACTATTGGGAAGGGGCTCTTTATCAGGACCATGGAACTTGCACAAGCGCAGGAGGAAGAGAAATGCGAATGAAAAGACAGAGTAGGCAGAAACTTCTTCCCCAGTGCTCGATCGATCAGTGGATGGGGGTGGATATGACCCAAAAACCTCACATAATGGCAACAGAGCTGCCACAACTTCAGGAATCTAGCAAAAGTAACAAGTTTCCTTTGTTAAAAATTTAGAAAAACGTTTAAGTTTGAGTTTAATCACCATGCAGTGGTTGCCCCAAATGCCAGTGTGTGTTAGTTAGAGTCCCAAGTAGCAGAGTACAAATTTAGCTCTTTTTTTAGGGCTTTCTCTCAACAAAAAGTAGCAGAGTACAAATTTTGTTCCGTTTTCATTATTCCAAGTGGGTTTCATCCCTAGCCTAAGTTGGGGATTAAAGGTTTTTCATTTCTATGATTGAGTTTCATCTCTACCCTAGTACCCTACCCCTACCCCAACTTGTTTGGGACTAAACGCATTCTCATTACCTCGATTGTGTTTCATCTCTAGTAGGGGTATAAACGGATCGGATACGGACAGATAATCGTCTTACCATATCCTTATCCGTTAAAAAATTTCGGATACGGATACGAATTCGGATAGTCTCGGATACAGATATAGATCGGATATTAATCGGATACCGGATACGGATCGAATATCGGACGGATACGAATACGAAACTAATATTATTCGGATAATAAAAATAATCCTTATTTGCTATATGTTTATCCAAATGCATCAATGAATTATTAAAAAAAAATGTGATACATAAACACAAATTATATATAAAATTAATTAGATTTGTAATCTTCATACAAAATCCAATAAAATATATATATATATATATATGAATTTTTTGGTTATGAATTCGAATACAATCGGATAATATCATATACGAATATCTTCAGTAACTTCGGATATTATTAGATTATAGCTAAACGGTCGGATACGAATAGATGATAGCCAAACCATATTCTTATTCGTTAAAATTTTTCGGATACGAATAGGGATAAGGATATCTTCGGATACGGATACGAATCGAATAATTTTTGTTATTTTTCGGATACGAATCCGAAAAAAATCGAATATTATCCGATCCGTCTACACCTCTAATTCTCTAGCCTACCCCCAAACTTGTTTGGGACTAAAGGCTTTGTTTAATTTTTTTTTTTTTGCAGAGGTGAGCAACTACTAGAGGTGGCAAGTCGGGTCGGGTTAGTTTGACTATCTACAATAATCGGGTTGGGGTCGAGTCGTCATTTGTCGACAACTTTCGGGTCATGGGTTGGGTCGGGCGAGGTCAGGTCGGGTTTCGGGTCTGGTCGCTGAGGTCTTTTTCGAGTGACGAGTCGAGTCAGGCGAGACCGGATCGAGTTTCAAGTCAAGCTGCATCGACAACTTTTGGGTCTTAGATCAGGTCGAGCGAGACCGAGTCGTGTTCGGGTCGAGTTGCACCGACAACTTTCAAATATTATTTCGAGTTTTAAGTTCAATAGGACAAGATCAGGTCGCGTTATTAAATTGTGTTAGTAAATTTTGACTTTATCTGATGTTAATTTGTTAGTAAAGTTAGATTATGATGTGGGAAAGATATGATTAGATCAATTTACAGGTTGTATCAGGTCAAGTCGAGTCGGATTTGGGTCCTCATATGTCGCTTCATCTCGGGTTACGGATCGTCTCGGGTCGGGTCGGGTCGCCTTAGGTCCTCATGTGTCGTGCCATCTCGGGTTACGGGTCGTCTTGGGTCGAGTCGGGTCGGGCTCATGTCGCTCATGTGTCGCTTCGTCTCAGGTTACATATCATCTCAGGTCGGATCGGGTCGGGTTTGGATAGTTTGACTTTATCAAAATATCGCATCGGGTTGGGTCGGGTTGGGTTCAGGTCGGGTCGGATCAGGCGGGTTTCTCGGATCGGGTCGGGTTCTGCCACCTCTAGCAACTGCTACATGTTCAATGCAAGAAAACTTTGTACTATACTAATGTCCCTATATATTTTTTTGACACGTGATTAATATTTCAGAGCACATTTTTAATGGCACTACCTAACCATAACTAATACTATTATTATATTATGACAATTTAGTGGCTTTTTATGCTTCTAAAATGATTGGTTAGTGTACTCCAATTTGTTATTCAATTATAACAGATGCAACAGCAATCACAGAAAAAAGTAAAAATTATGATATAAACAGTAAAATAGGTGGCATTACAAGCTCACCATGCCATATAATGCAAGGGTCTGAATTACAGAATAGTTAGAAAGGCATGAAAGCAGTGCAGCTAGCATGTGCATGTGACTGAGGTACAGGTTAGCATCTCCAATTGAAGGGGAGTTGAGAGACCGTTGAGGTGATAACAGCTGCACCACTACATGGACTACATGTTCCTTGAAACCAACCAAGAAATAGTTTCTGCCTCTTAGGATTCTTTTTCTAAATTGGTAATAGAAAAAACGAGTACAATCTTAAAATTAATATACATGTAACTATGTAAGTACCTGGATGTTCCAGCTCCTGGTTAGAGATGCACCACATAAGATTTTTGGAGCAGCCGATCTCTCCTCCTCTGATCCATGTAATGCCAAATGGTGCAATTTCTTCAGTTCTATCACACTAAAGAAGCCAAAGTTACAGACAGTTTAGCAAGGCCCAAATAAATAAGGAAATTTTCAAGACAGTAAAAACACTGAGATTTTTATGAATCTTCAGTACCTTGGTAGAGGGATCGCTATAAGCGCATCTTGGAGAGACCTAGTGAGTGGCGCTCCTTGAATGAATTCAAACCAAGGGCAGTCTTGAGTTGGTGTCAAATCAGAATCGTTGGGAACCACATGGGGAACTACATAATCTGGCCATAGATAGGCTGAAGTATCAATCAGATCTTTTGCAATGCATGATTCCACTACTAGATGCAGTAGATTTCCCACTGCAAAAGATGAAAAATCTTCAGTTATTATGTAATTTATATTTCCCGAGATCCAAATCGAACAATACATAATAACATAAATTTCAGTGAGAAATTAATGAATAGACATAAAACTCAGCTGTATAATAGCTGTTCTGATGAATAAATATTTGTTTGTTCAAGCTAAATATTTGATAATTGAGACAAAAACAACAGTAACTGAAAGAAATAATAAACGAATGGCTAATGTAAATAATATAAGAGAATACAGATATAATACAAGAATGGAATTATGAATCATTATTTATTTTCATAGCCAAATCCCAGATATGTTTTACTGATCACTACAAAACACAAAGATCCCCACTACCATCGTTGCAGGATGACTGGTACAGTACAAAATCACAGCTTCCCACTGATAGAGCGCATCAAGCTCGGCATCATAATTCACTAAATTTTCTTTCAGAGAAAATAAAAACAATAAAAAAACTACCTGCTCTTGTAGAATAGTTCTGAGGTACCATCAGGCTTCTGCTTGCCTCCTTAAAATCCATAACTACTATAGCTGCCTTTGTAGCAGCATCATTTGCAGCACTGACCAAGGGCTGAGGCGGGTCAAGGAGACTTGTAAACTGTATTAGCGACTGGAGACAAGCCACCAAGCTCTGTTTTCTAGAAGAACCGCCAGTTTCCTCGGTGATAATTGTGTTGTTCTCCTCTTTTAAAAGAGGAGAAATGCATAAGGGAACGACTGATAACAGTACAGATAACCGTGAGTCAATGTATGGTACCGGACCACCCATTGGATCCCTAGCCTGTTTTTTGTACCAGAATAATGGGTATAATTTATTAGGACTTTTTTTAATGCGCAGATTTATTTCAAGAACTGTATTCTGGGTTCAGATTTAAACAAATATTTTAAGTCCCATCATAATAAATATATGTTTGAATCATATCACAGTTTTTGAACTGAAAAAGAAGAAAAACTTTAGTACAAAACAAATTAAATTAGCAAACCCTTTGGACAAGTCGAAGAGCTGAGATCCACAATGCTTGAAAGGTCTCCTGCCAAGTAGCTTGATTGACTATATGTAATGTCCTGATCAGTCCTGTGTTGCAGACCAAACAAACTAAAAATAAAGTACATTTGCAAAAAACTTTCTGAAACCACGAATATCATATACACATTTGAAAAAGAGAATTCACAATTTTTTGTTTCTGTATGAATGACGCAGTCTCGCTGTACCACAAAATAATTCAAGCGAAAAGAGATAAAACATTGATATTGGAAATTGAAATCACCTGTCAATATTTCGAAAGCAGCTCCAGGGCAGAAAATTTTCCCTTCCACAAGATACTCCATAAGAATATCAAAAGAGACCCAGCAGCTTGCTTTGCCAGAACTAATGAGAAGCAACTGGGGCGAATCAACTAACCCTGTATCAATCACATGTCCAAGGAGGAACCTCTTCCTGAGCCTATAGTCTAAATTTTTTACCTTTTCTACATGATAAGATAATCTTTCAAGTAGATGACTTATAGAAGGCAAGTTTGGGCATGAAAAATTTTGAACCGCGATAAGCTCTAGCCTCTGAAGCAAGCCTTGAATTGGTTCAAACCTATTGACTATGGAGAGTTAAAAATTTACAAGCCTTATGGTAGTCAAAGACCTATTGATCTACTGAAAAGAGATATCATGTGTTAGAGATCATTTGGAACAACGCCAGATGTGGCGTTCAGAATTCTTCATTTCATGAAAAAGAAGCATGATTTACGGTAGTACATGTACCATACTGCAGTAATGTCATTCAATAATTTTAAGCATGATGTATATGCTTCACTCTTTTCTACCAGAACAGCTGGTTTCTGCAGGCTACAAAACTGATCGGTGCTGAGTGGCAATTTTTTTGTGGGAAACTGCCTGTAATAAAAATGACAATAAAGCACCTAGAAAAGATCTGACAAAAAGATACAGAAAGGTAATCGGAAAATCAGACAAGCATACATACAAATTTAGGTGAACGAGACGAAGTGAAACTTGGACAAATTTACTTGAACACATATTTTCCACAACTTCTAAAGCCATAAAGGCATTGGTTTGCCTCAGCTTCTTATGGCCTTTACTTCCATTATTGCTTAATCCACCTTTAGCATCTACATCCATTGATCCAGTTCTTTTCTTCCCCAGCTGTTCTTCAGATGCAACTAAGAAGCCCCAATCTTCAAGTGTGCAATCAAGCAAGCTCGTTATTGCAGTAGCAAGAAATAAAACCATAGCCATTCCCATGCTCATTTTTTCAACCTGGTAAGTATCTGAAAGTTGCAGTGCATCATCTACAGATTTTGTCATCCTGTGAAGCAAACAGAAAAGTGTGAATAGTTATAATACAACATTTGATTTGAGTGTCATGCAAGTACTGAGAAAGAAATAAAAATGTTACTTTTCCTTAAGAAGCCCAGCCTTCAGCAAAGAAAAAGAGATAGCATATTGTTTCATGAGCTCCAGGTAAAGCCTGTATGCTTCGGGTTGTTCTCGTCGGTTCTGAATTACCCTGATTATTATCATGTGTTCATATTTAGTCCCAAAAATAAGAGTAATTTTATTTGACTAAGCCTTTGACTGTTATTATAACTGCAAATTTTTTGAATATATTTCATCAGAGTTTCAAACGTCATATAATTAGTAGAGCCTGTTAACACTAATTTTCGAAGTATAAAAAATCTTTCAAAATCTGTTACAAGTTCCTACAAGATTTTTGTCCCCAATAATGCTGAAATTAGCTGAATCAAATACATTTTTGTTGTCAAATGAGTAAAATTCAATGTCACCGGGACTAAACTAAAGGCACCCATTACAATTGTCAACTATGAGGATGAAAATAAACAAAAGACAAAGTGGAGAGACCAAACTGCTTATTTCCGAGAAAGCAAAACCCCAAGCAGGAGAAAATGGAAACCTGGAAGTGAGCAATGCAAGCACATGCAAAGGGTAAACGAGCTGAGTAGCCATGGCATGTTCGAGGAGCTTCCACATATAAGGCGTATTACATGAGAAGCAAAGATTTGATACCAGGATCAACGCCAGGTCAGCATTGGGAAACACTGGTTCGCTGTTGCCACAGCATTGCGCCAACTTGGCAGCGCACTGCCAAGGCGGATCGCCACGTGTCTCCGACGCTATCACTGTTGCCATCACTCTTTGCTCCAGGTCGGAAATGGTAGAGCTCGGGATTGTCGTAGCCTCGGGATTTGAGTTTTGTAGAGGAGGTGCCTCTGCCTCTGCCTCAACCTCAACCTCAACCTCAGCCATGTTTTCTACTTGCCAAAGGGTTTTGGTCATAAAGCTCTCGAACTTGATAACATCAAATATAAATATGATGATGCTAATTAAATAAAACAAAAGTGACGGTGATGGTAGTGGTGGTGATGATGATGATGATATGATGATGATGATGGAGGGATGGACTCGAGTCAGCTATCACGCGACGCAGTAGGAAATTGACATTCCCGATCGACCGTCAAATTCATATCTACGCTGATGAGAATCAAAAGAATTTTAATCTTGACATAAATGTTGAAATAGCAAAAAAATCGGAAGACTCACACGCTACGCTACACATGTGTCGTGCATCATCATTTCTGATTATATGAATGAATTACTTGATAATTTTTATTTTTTTATTATCGAGTAATAAAAAGTATCTGAAATGATCAAAAATTTCAGATTAAAATTAACAATTTTACTGCATACGTTTGCGATAACAAATAATGTGCGAAAAAATAACAATAATGCAGCAGCGTTAAGCGTTAAGATTGAGGATACCAGTCACAATTTTTATTCCAGTTTATACGAATTCGGTGGTCACCAGTCATGGATTACATGTCCCGCACATATATATTGTGATCGTGCATAGAAGTTAAAGTACATGACAAATTATAAATAAAGTATTTTAAATTTAGTCAATAGTTAAGTACACTACTTAATAATTTTAATGAATTCGGTGGTCTGAACTCTCAAATATTATTCTTGACAATTACCCCTCTAAATTCTTTATCTGGTGACAAACACCCCCTCTATATTTCGATCATGCTTAAAATTATTCATTTCAAATATATATTATAATACCTCCAATAAGCATTTAGATATTTTTATTTACTTTATGAATAATATAATAAAATAATATTAATGTTTTCATTTCGAACTTATATTAAAAAATATACAATAATGATTTCATCAGAAGAAAGTCTCATACAAATTTGCTTTTGGGTGTTACTAGTCTATACTCAGTATATAAAATTAACAATTCCATGCATGATTGAAAAGATAGGACATGGTTGTCACAAAATAAAGGGTTTTGAGAAGAGAAGCAGCGATTGTTAAGAACAGAAATGATAATCTTTTTGTCACAAATTAAAAATTCAAGAAGATATCATGAAATTACCCTCTCTAAAAAGCACATACTCAGTATATTCCTTTCTTTGTTTAATTATATAATTATCTATACTATTTGTCGCCACACCCAATAAAGCATAAAGCAGTAACTTAATTGCAGCCATGATACTTAACAAAATCGCAAGTACAAACCGCTGCCGCAAGCCACTGCAAGAAAAAAACAGTAACAACCAATAGATCGGCTTAATTAAGTCAAATGAAATGTATACATTTTTTTATTAAGCTACCTCGATGCCAGCCATTTTTTTAATGAAAAATGAAAATGATACTATACAGGGGCGGATCCAGTTGTTGCAAAAAAATTTGCAAAATAATCTAGTGTATTTGTGCGATTTGTCAAATTTTTTTCCGAAATAACATTGTATATTTGAAAATTTGTGTTATTTTGCCCCCCCCTGAAAAAAATTTATAAATCTTGCCCCCCCTGACGAAAATCCTGGATCTGCCCCTGATACTATACTAGTTACATATAAACAAATGAGAAAAAAAATTATATATAATGCGCGTGGAGGGATTTACACACAGTTGTGATTTTAATTATCTAACTAGCAGGGGAGGATGCAATAAGGCCTGTGGAGGCAGCCACCCTCCTGAAATTTTCTTTTTTTGTAAAATATATTGTATAATTCGTCGAATATTTTTGAAAAGTATATTTATAATTTTTTTTTTTAAATGTGTCTCATTTGACTTTTTTTTTTGAAAAAATTTATAAATCTTGTTTCTTCTGACGAAAATTCTGAATCCGTCCCTACTAACCCCTACTAACTAGTATCTTAGATGAGGCCTTTGTTTTAATCAGATAACAGTTCTGATTGATTTGAATTTTGAAATGCATTCACACTGCATTCTGATGATTTTATTTATGGTGTTAATAATTAATTTAGGCACGATTATGATTTTTCATCTGATAACTGTTTTATTATGGTTTTAATCACCAAAACTAACATATATGTTATAAAAAATGCCTTTTACATGTCTATTAATTTTGTCCAACTTAAACTAAACAAACATCATGTCATCATGTATGAAATGTTAGTACAATACAGACTATACAGTCATTGTAATGTTTTTATTTATGACTTTAATAATTCAGGCCTTATTTGTAATTACAATGTCACGGAAGGCTAAAAAAATATGCTTTAACGTATGTCTTTTACATGTGCATAAAATTTTATGGCCTAATCAAACAGATGCAACAAAATATATGCATAGAATTATGCTAGAATGTGCTTAAAAGGTGAATTTAGCTGGGATAAGAATAATTAATAACATATATATATATGTGTATAACACACTGTGAATAAATTCCTGCAAAATATGTCCGCATATTGTTTGTTTGAGTTGGAATTTAATGTATTCTTTTTTGGGTAAATTTTTTTCGGGGGAGGTCAGTAAACTTTGTATCAAATTCACATTTCATCATAGAACTTTAAATTATTCATTTTTAGTTACTGAATTTTGACATATTTTCAAATTTAGTCACTCTCATTATTTTTTCATAAAAAATTAACATGACGTCTAAGTAACAATTATATTCGAAAGATTAATTATTATAAAGATTTTAAAAGAAAAAAAATATGCATTTCAAACAAAATTTTCTTATTTTTTTATGAACAATATGGAGTGACTAAATTTGAAGATATTTCAAAATTGAGTGACTAAAAATGAATAGTTCAAAATATAGTGAAAATATGTGAATTTGATACAAAGTTTAGTGATCTTTCATAAAATTTATACATTCTTTTTTGTTTGTCTATCATCTGTCTGAGCCATTCAGGTTTATGTTCATAGTTCCAGAAGTGCATTGTTGTCAACAATACGACGGCTGCAATCTGCCTTAGACGATTATAAATTGTTTTATAATCACATTGAACAAGTTTACACAACAAACTGTTAAGATTCTTAAACAAGTCATTGCTTTCTCTGTCAGATTGCTTCCAGGTAATTAACACCTATTGTACTCGCACTGAAAGAAGAAATCTGATCAGATGTCAGATTTACTCCAGGTAAGTAACACCTACTATACAGCAACCACAAACACAAAAGAGAAACAACATGCATGATGTCCACAAACTGCATTTAGAAGTCTTCAAAACAAACACAGAGTTATCCTCATTGCACAATAACGAGTAATAATATCTAACAACAGTTAAAACAAACTAAACTATTACAACTAGTCAACTAGCAGCATGCTCAAATCATACAATTGATGGTCTCATAGCATTGCCGAAGCAAATGATGTCAGAAAGTAAGACTAGCGAGAGAGCATCCATACGAAGTTCCATCATTACCATTCTTAATTCCTGTTGTTTCAATACAGATGTAATTAGTGCGTCTTACCTCTTAACAAAATATACTGGGCATTGCAATATGATAACTTCCCACGTGCTGCAAGATAAAAGATGGATTAGACTGAATGCTGGCTCAGAGCATTTCTAGATTGACTACATATAAACATCTATAGGAAGTACAAAGATAGCATTCCGAAAAATAACCTAATTATACCATCACAATCTAAAACCCTGAACAGAAGTGAATAATATGTTTCAACTATCCTCCCCTATCCATCACCAAAGTAATTTTCCTATCCTCTTCTCTCAGTTACACAGATATGTGAACTCTTTCCTCAAACACACTTCCCCAATGGCCCAATCCATCACCAAATGAGCCAATTTAATTTTGGACGTCCATTCATAAGTGGTCTAAAAATTAAATGAAAAAAAAAGAACCAACGCGGTCTACTGCTGGGGAAGAATGTGTAGCAATGCTCCACCAGTACTTCTATGACAGTACTTGCATGACTACATCAGTTGGGTTTCAATTTCACTTTTAACAAACAATCTTGCATTTGTGCCATTACTCCAAATAGTGAGGAATCCCCAACAGCCTAGAATGATGGAGATCTCACTCGTTGACACGGGTAAACTAACAACAGAAATATGTTTTTTCTAAAGGTTACTAAATCAGTTGGAAAACATGCAGATGTATTTAATGCTACCAAAAATGTCATAATTACTCTAGCGAGAAAGGAAGTTGCAGATGCGTACCTGGAACAAGCAAGATGATCATAGTTTTGAAGTCACCGCAATATCTAGATTAAGCTAGGGGTAAACCACAAGGGCGATTCATACCATGAAGAGAATATTTGCATGGTGCCAGAGCTATGTGGAATTACACTCTCACTTTTTAAATTCACCTGATTGATTGCAATACGCCAAGAGCCTGCTATTCCTGGAAGATTATGCTTTACATCAACAAATAGTTCATTCTGAAACTCTTCGCCCAATTGCAGATTGGTGCAATGTCTTTCATTCAGAAATAATGACCGTTTTCCAATATTTCTCACTTGACACCAGCGTTGCAAATCATCAAACCATTTATACACATTAATACCAGCCGAGGGCCACACAGTATTTCTTACTACAAGGGGCCCACCTGATTGTGCATCTCCCTCAACCAAATTAATTTGTCCATTAGCACTGAATTTGGATGCAAATGTTCTCACAGCAAGATCCTGAAGGTCATAAACTAAGAATATACCTTTATTGTCGATTGTGTACACCAAATTATTATAGCAAACAAAGTTCATCAAATATGGACCCTCCTGCATCTTCAGTACAGTCCAATGAGCATCACCAATCCGACAAAACCCCAACTCCCAATTTGATGTGTATAAACACCAAGCCACCACAACACAACCAGGTTTGGAAGGATTGCAAGACAACATCGCCTTTTCCACACGACGCACGAAGTGCTGGACTCCAGGAATAGACCTCTTCCTTTTAGACTGTGTAATTGGAGGGGAATTCCAGGAAGGAAGGTCGATGAAACTTCTGGTGATGGGGTTGTGCAATGACAATCCCTTGCCATGCTCCAGCACTAGCCAACCATAATAAGAGCCACAAATGTTGCACCCATATGGCAACATAAATTGATGGGTTTTGGACTGAGAGAGCTCATAGAAATACATGGGAAAAGTACCAACAGAAAATCCCCGGTAGATGCCACGTGGCCTACAAGGAAGCAGGAGCCAAGGGAATTGGCGAGGAAGGTGATGAGGGCGAGGTGTCAGGGCTCTTCGCCATGCCTTACAAACAGCCCGAAGATGCACATATTGAATGTTGGTGGTGGATGCCTTCACACATATGAGAGTTATAATCTCCGGTGGGAGATCAACCCAATCTGGCGCCATCTTGACTTTGAGCTTGATAACTACACAAACCAAATCTATAATGAGTTGAAAATATGAAAGGGAAAGTAATTTCCTTAGAAGCGCTTTACAAAATTACCTAATTTTAATAGACTTAGAGCATTCACATTTTGTTTATTTTTGGCAACAGAGGGCATAAAAAACTTTAGACTGTGCAAGTTAAAGCGTAAGTTAGTTTCAACTCAAAATAAATAAAAAATAGGTGTATACCATCAAAAGTTTCATAACTGAAACTTTCCAAATCAAAATTGTAATCGTGGATAAATCCCTGTCGAAATTGAAGACCATCTCATATATGCAATTTATATGACTATGCAAGTTAAGCGTAAGTTAGTTTTGCAATAGTATTTGAAATGACTCATCTGCCCCTCTCCAACCCATCTCTTTAGATTATCTGTGTCAAATAGATTCTTTTTTTTCCTTTTTTGGTTTTCATTGCTGGTAGATTAGAAGAAAAGAAGTATTCCTACTTTGAGAATGGAAATGTATATCTCATTTTGTTCAAACAGAGGATCCTCTACTGATATGCACGAAGTTGGATAATGTATTGAAGTCCCTGATTAGAAAGAGAATGGTTTGTTCACAAGTTATGAAGTTCGGTCCGAATCTGCTGTTATTTTTAGCAAGGAGGACCAGCCCTATTATTCCGATCCAGATCGACTAATTGAAAACGGAAGGATCGGATTAGTATGGATTTGAACTATAAGGGGCCTGGTTTAATAGATCTGATCCGTTCGTTCAAATCCAACTATCCAAATGTGAATAATAGGGCTCTACTTTTTTCTTTTGAATAACAGGTGATTTTAATCCATGAAAACTAGTAATTGATAACTGTCAAAGCTACCAAATCTATAGCCTTGAAGTGATCTAGCACTCCACCTGTAAAAGTAAGATCAACATGCACTGAAAAAAGTTGGTAGATCTCACAGAACAATGCATGGCCTGTTCAAGTGAAGACCTATCAAGTATTTGAGATAGCTGAGTAGCTGATTGTCTTTAATTTGGAGGATCTATCAAATATTACAGATTTGAATCAGAATTTTCCAATTACAGAGAGATATGGAAAGGAAAGATTGATACCTCATTCACATGCAGTCGGAACTCGAAACTAGTACTGAAAACTGTTACGAAAGAAGAGGGGGAAAGGAAATATTACGGTGATTTTGTTCTCACCATGCGACAATAGGTGTGGCGGAGAGAATGGGAACGCGAGAAGCGAAATCGAACAAATGGGGGCGAGGTGCGTCGAGGCGGAGAATCAGAGCATCTTTCGCAATTCAATTTAATTACTACACAAACACGTCATTCCTTTATTTGCAATAAAGAGATTATAAATTACTAACATTTCATTCTAGCAATTTTATATATTTGAGTAAAAAAAAATTAAAAAAAAATTTGGTTCAATTATTTCGCCAGCGTGTAAATTAAGCAATGATAGTTTAATAAGCAAATTTACTAAATAAACAATAAACATACAACTCAACAATTACAAAAGCAATTGACACATCAGCATAATCAATTACCAATGTAGATGCTCTTATTTGAGACCCGCCTCTAATTGGACCAGTATCAACGTTCCATCTTGCATCTGTCGGGTCGGATCAACGTTCCACCATCACAACCGTCACTGATATGATTTATATGATTTAGATGACAGATCGTTGATCTTCAATTCCACCATCCAGATTACAGATATCCATTTTGCGTATCATTTCTTCTCTTATATCGTTCTGCCTCTAATTAGTGTGGTTCATGCAAGAGAGAAGAAACACAAATGAATATTGTGTGTTGTAGACGTTTAGGCATGTTCGTCTGCTTTTACTGTGCGCGTAGGATTAATAAAATTAAGTTCAACTAAATTTTTTTTCTCACATGCACAGTAATTTTCTATACAATTTGTGTCCGTATATGTGGGTGCGAAGAAAACGAACACGCCCTTAATTTGGAGGGAAGGAAAGAGAAGGAAAGAAAAGATAAATTAACGAGAATTACCTACGTTTCTCATGTTCTTTAAAATCATTCGGTATCACGTTTAGATTATGTATTCGATATCGATTCACATGAGATACTTCAATTGACGTATTTTGGCATATTCATTTATTTTAATATTTTTTACTAATGAGTTCGATCAAGATACTTTGAACTCGGATATATTCGCATAATCTAGAATAATGTTTTTTTTTATTCTCCAAGTGTTTTAAATTATATACATTATTTTATAATATCTATTATTTTATTATAAAACAGCGATTTTATTTCACTATTGTTTCTATGGAGATATTTTATTCTAATATTTTAATACATAATGTGTTTTATTATTATTTTATATATAATTTATTCATTCTAATTTTTTAAATGATGTATTGCCGCATCCGCTTTGTATCGAATACAATATTCGCATTCGTATCTGTACAACATAGATGATTACTGACTTCTTGCGGCTTTAAATTTTTTCATCAAAATTATTAATTAAAATTTTTGCATACCCTCTAAATGGAAGGGTAACTTTTTCTTCCTTTCTCTTTCCTTCATTCCTTTTTCTTCCATTTTCTTTTCCTTCAAGAAGCAGACCCTGAAGAAAAACAATTTTGCATGCATGCCATTTCAAAATAAAAATGCTACTATAAAATTTAATTCTATTTGTCCAGTGCCGGAGCCACGTTCCACCCCTCTGAAAAAAAATTCAAAAATTACCATATATATTAAAAAATAAATAAAAAATGACCATTTATTTGAAACTTTTTTGCATAAATGATCATGTAAAATAATTTTTTTCTAAGAATAACCATCATTTCGAACCCCCCTGAAAAATACCGTAAATCTTGGACTCCCTGGCGAGAATCC
The DNA here is from genome assembly GCA_964058865.1 of Eleocharis quinqueflora. NCBI lineage: Eukaryota > Viridiplantae > Streptophyta > Magnoliopsida > Poales > Cyperaceae > Eleocharis > Eleocharis quinqueflora. The sequence goes on from CAXKVX010001530.1 coordinate 49,566, forward strand.
TAAATCCGTCCATATCTGTCCAATGTTGCTTTAAATGTATTTATTTAAATATTGACTATATTTATCAAAAAATAAAAAATGTTTCGTGGCTCTTAACTACAAGGCAATTGTATCAAGTTAAAATGATTTAAATGGAGTTATTTATACTTCAATGACTTGTAAAGGTTTAACCGAAATTTTTACTTAACATTAAATATTTAAACGAAATTTAAATGGTTAAAATGATATTTTTAAAGCTTGATATTTATACAATTGTTATACACTAAAATAAGCCTGAAGAAGAAGACGACAAATTGTGCTCAATAAAAAAAATATTTAAAATGATTTCTTTTGAAAATAACATTTCACAACTCTTTAAGTTTAACGAAAATAAATGTTCGTTAAAAAGATTTTCATAATTTACATAAAAAATAAACAAAGTTTAAATTGTTTAAACAAAGCTTTTTTTAGTTTTGATTGAAAAATAAAAAAACATCTGAATGTATATTATATTTTAATACTAACTAGATCTGAAATTTGAGCTTCACTCAATCTAATTAGAACTGATAATATATGCATAAAGTAATATAAATTATTTTTATATTAGTTTATATACATAAAATTTTATGAATTATTTTATGAACAATATATGAGTTATATACATGTGATATGAAAATATACACATAATATGATCTATAGTATATGATGTGAAAATACATAATATAATTTGCATAAATTTTTTACGATATTAAATTTAATGAGATATAGAAAAATACATACAATATGAAATATTTTATATGTAGATAGTATGAAAATATACGCATAATATTATTTTTAGTATATGATGTATCTATAGATGTATACATAATATGAAATATTTATATGATATAGTATTATACATCTTGATATTCATACATTTAATGAGTGACTTTTGATATTCATACAATTAATAAAAACAACATAATTAATGCATTAAATGTAATAATAAAGATACATATTAATATGAATAGAACAATACGACAAATAATATATAATAATTATGTTTTCAATTGCAAAAATCTCATAAAATCACTCTCTACACAAAATACATAAAATTACTCACCACATTTAATCTCTAAAAAAATCAATGATCAAGATTAATAATATTTTTTTAATCAATAGTCAAAATTGAGTTTAGCCGTGTCCAACTCTTTGCAAAAGGGACACAGACGGAAATGAGTACTATTTTAGATTTAGTGTAAAAAAATGGAAAATATTATTGGTGTATAATAATTATATAAATATCTAAATAAATGAGTTTTAGTGGCATTAGACACAAAATTAATTAAGGAATGATTTTTTAATTTTAAAATGACACTAATTCATTTTTTATCAAAATAATGAAAGAACGCTAAAAATATTTTCTGTGAAGTGAATTTGGGCCGGAAATTTTGAATGGTTATCTTGAGGTCTAAGTTCGATTCGTCTGTATTTCAAGTTTTTCCAAATTATTTATCAATAAATATAATAACATTCTCAGTTAATTCTTTTAAGAAAGAATTGATTTGAGTTAAAATATAGAAAATCTGGGGTTCTAACTAAAATTTCCATTGAACTTAATAACGAGGAAGACAATTTTTATATATTCCTTATCATCAAGATTGTCAACCGGTATTTGCAAGTGGAAGAAATGGTTATATGATTAATACTATACTTTGATGGGGATAAGAAAATAACAGAAAAATAATTTAGGAACTTCAGAAAAAAATACAAAATCTTTTATATAATATTCAGTAGTCTTGCTTAAGAAATAGCGTACATTTCAGAACTGTTTTTTTTTTTCCCTCTTCTAGCTTCCAAGTCCACTAGTTTTAATTCCAGTTCAGATTTTTCTTATATATATTATGAAAAGGGAGCTGATACATATCAATATTGATACCAACTATCGATATCGATGTTATTATGCACATTTAGTTGAGTTATCATGCATATTATTTGAGTTATTATGCATGTTATTTTTTGTACTTAAATAGTTATGTATGTTATTTTTCGTACTGAAAAAATATGCATGCTAGTTAAGTTATCATGCACATTATTTGAGTTATTATACACGTTATTTTATGTTATTTTTGTACTGAAAAAATTATTATGCATGTTAACAAAATAATGTGCATAATAACTCAGATAATGTACATGATAACTCAACTAAATGTGCATAATAACATCGTTATCGATAGTCGGTATCAAATGTGGTATCTACGAAACATTATCCTTATGAAAAATATAGTTATTTATAGCTGATTAGTCCATTAAAATTTAGAACCACCTAGCTGCTGATGCATGAGTTTTAACTTCGCAAGTAAAATATTTGAGATCTCAATTTTGAATCAATAAACCAAAATCAAATCCAAACCTCAAAAGTGAAACTGACTATATTACTGATATATACTTTATTGCAATTTATTAGACTCTGTTCAATGTGCATGATAACTACACAGTCACACAGAGTATTTAGAAGTCTAAACAACAAACATAATTAATATCATCCTCAAAACACAATTCTAATAACTCTAACAATATCTAGCAACAATTAAAATAGACTATAAAGTATTATAACTATAAACTAACAGCAGGCTCAAATCACACATTCAATGGTCTCACAGTATTTGTTAAGGACCTAATAACATCAGAAAATCAGAATAGCCTGAGCACGTTCATGAAGTTCACTTCCATTCTTGGTTCCTATTGCTTCAAGAAAATTTAGTTCTTAACAAAACATTAAATCGATATAAACATCAATAGGAAATACAAAGAATTTCCTAAACTAAAACCAATTTATTAACCATGATAAATCTAAATTAAGAGATTATTAATTATGTTTTTGAGTTAAGAGCACAGATGACCTCGGTGCTTTTAGGAACATGATAGTTTTACTCGACTTATTAATGTTCTGATCAAATTTTCGTATATGAGTTTTCTTTTTTTTTTGTTAAATATTTTGTCTAGCCAGCAAATGTTGCACTTTATTTTCTACTTGAACTTTTCATTTTCATTTGATTATCATTATGATGTGGTCTTCTTCTGTGTTACGAGAAAATTTAACTCATATATGTTGAATGACACGTGGAAAGTATAAAATTAAGGACATAAAATTAAGGATATATTGTGGTATGAGCCGTTTATCCTCTTTGTTGTGTTCAATATTCAGTTCTCTAAACCACGTCAAGATTGCAATGTTGTTTCATCAGCCAAAGCATGCATGCATATTTACATAATGCTACCATGAACATACGATAATACTTGTGTAAAGAAACAAGATTTATAGATACATACCTGAAAGAAGCAGAGATGATCATACTTTAATTTAAACTCCCACAAACTCTTAGATCAAACTAGGTGTAAACCACAAGGATAAATCACACATATTAGAGAATTCTTCCTTGGGATAATAGTCAAGCATAATCTCCTTCCCACTTTTCAAATCCACCTGACCTACGTTAACATAAAAAGAAATTCCTCGTTCATAATTCCTTACGACAAAGAATATTTTATTCCCCTGCTCTTCCTCCAATCGCATCTTAGTGCAATGCCTTTCACTAAGAAAGAGGAACTGCCTTCCAATGTTCCTCACTCGACGCCACCTCTGCTGATCATTAAGCCAATTATACACATAAATATCAAACATTAATGCAGAAGTGATCACTACAAGGGGTCCACCAGATTCTGTATCTCCCACAACCAAATATATGCGTTCATCAACACTGTTGTAGTTAATTTTGGAATTAGCAAAGGTCCTCACGGCATGGTTGTGAAGGTCATAAACTAAGAACTTAATTTTATTATTGATTGTATACACCGAATTATTATGATATGTGAAATCCAACAGATGTGTCTTTGCATCCCTCTTTTTAAGTACTGTCCACTGAGCATCACCAATTCGGCTGAAGCCTAACTCCCAATTTGATGGCGATAAAAACCAAGCCACAACAACACAACCAGGCTCAGAAGGATTGCAAGACAGCACCACCTTTTGCACATGACGTCGGTAAAGCTGGGTGTAAGGAGGAGTAGACCTCTTCCTTTTAAACATTGTAACCATCAAAATGGTTGGAGGGGAATTCAAGGAAGGAAGGTGAATAGAACTTTTGGTAATGGGGTTGTGCAACGACATTCTTTTGTCATGCTCTAGCACCAGCCAGCCGTAATAAGAGCCGCATATGTTGCAGGGGTACGGCAACTCAAATCGATGGGTTTTTGAGCTAGAGAACTCGTAAAAAGATATCGGCCAATTACCGACATAATACCCCTGGCAAAATCCACGAGATATCCAAGGGAGCAGGAGCCAGGGAGCTTGGCAAGGAAGATGACGAGGGTTTGGTGTCAGAGCCCTTTGCCATGCCTTACAAACTGCCCGGAGATGCACATATTGCATGTTGGTAGTGGATGCCTTCTCAGATATTAGGGTTACTATATCTGGCGGGAGATCTGCCCAATTTGACGCCATTGATCTGAGCTGCCTTGGATGGTAACATTGACTTATAGAGTTGAGAAGAAGAAGAAGAGAGTCATGTCATGTCTACCACTATAAGTCTATACTTGTAAAGTTGTAAGGAATAGATCTTTTCCTTTTAAGGTGCTTGCTCTAACCAGAAAGATTGAAAAGCGGATGCATGTGAGGAGCGTCGAGGAACTGAGAATTTGAGTGTGCCTCGCTGGTATGATGAGAGTATCTTGAGAGGAGAGTCGAGAAACGGAGAGCGAGAGAGGAATTGAGGAGGTTTCTCTCTCTTCCAAAGAGGAAGGAGTAGAGGTGGCAAATCGGGCGTGTCGGGCGGGTTCGGGTTCGGGTCGGGCGAGTCGGGTCAGTTTGACTTCAAAGGATTATCGGGTCACGGGTCTGATCAGGTTGGGTCGGCTCGGGTCTCGGGTCATCATGCGTTGATATTTGTCGGGTTTCGGGTCTTTCGGGTTCGAGTCGGGTCGGGTTTCAATTATCTAGTTTCGGGTATTTTTCGGGTTTCGGGTCTTTCGGGTTCGGATCGGGTCGAGTTTCAATTATCTCGTTTCGGGTATTTTCGGGTTTCGGGTCGGGCGAGTCGGGTCAGATTGTCTTCAAAAGATTATCGGGTCACGGGTCTGATCAGGTCGGGCCGGTTGGGTCTCGAGTAATCATGTGTTGATATTTGTCATGCGTCATGCGGCTTGCGTCATGCGTCATTGGCGCAACGGCGGAGAGACGTCATGCATCGTGCAGTGTAGTAGTGGTGTCATGCAGATTGTAGGAGCGGTGCAGCGTCACATGACTTGCAGCGGCGGAGTTCATTTTAGTCAAGACATGTACAAGTACAATATTAATTGATAGGTTGATATCAGTTTGATAAGGCCAAATATTCAAACCAGAATTTATTCAAATATTCGGATCGGCGGGTAATGTGATCGGGTCATTTCGAGTTTCGGGTCATGTCGGTCCGGGTCGGGTCGGGTACCGGCTCATCTGACCTCAGGTCTTTTCGGGTTTCGGGTCATATCAAATCAGGTCGGGTCGGGTATCGGGTCATCTGTTGCCGGGTCTTTTCGGGTTTCGGGTCATATCAAATCAGGTCGGGTCGGGTATCGGGTCATCCGCTGTCGGGTCTTTTCGGGTTTCGGGTCATATCAAATCAGGTCGGGTCGGATATCGGGTTATCTATTGTCGGGTCATTTTCGAGTTTCGGGTCATATCGGGCTACTCCGGGTCGGGCGGGTTTGTCGGGTCGGGTCGGATTCTGCCACCTCTAGGAAGGAGAAAGAAGGGAAGGGGCAGGATATATATGGAATGAGATCTGGTACTTCGCGGACGGTGTAGCGCAGCATCATAATCGTTCGATTTTCACTGATTTGCATCAAGATTCGTATCAAAGTATAAAACTCCTGATTTCCATCTTTGACGGTCGATCCGAACCGTCCATCTGCTGTAGCGCGGTACTGCGCTACAGCAGATTCGGGTCCGAATATATTTTTAGGGGACCCGATTCTTCTACCGTGCAGCACCGACGGACGGTCCAGATTTACTGCGCTGTCAGCTACGGAAGGCCCAGATTTGATTCAGAGGAGTCTGATATTATAAAATTTTGCTTGCACGAATCTTGATGCAAATTGCGGCGCAGTAGAAGATCTCATTCCTATATATGGAACTGGTTTAATTGGAAAATTTTCATAGAGGGCCTAGCAGCAATAAATTTCAACAGATAGGGCCGGAGGCACCCTAATAATTGCACAGAGGGCCAAGGGCGCGACTAATAGTCGCGCCCCTAAGTTTTTTGATTTTTTTTGCTGAATTCAAAGTCGTTTGCAGTGCATTAACGATCTGTGGGCCCTACAAGTCAGGGGCGCGACTAATACATGCGCCCGACATTCTGGGCATTTTTTTCCTATTTATACACATTTTATTAAATATATTAAAATAGTAATTTTAAAATGCACTTATTATATTTATTATTACTAGATGTGATAATATATTAAATATAAATATTATATATTTAATACAAGTAATGATATATTTAATTAAGTAATAATATATTTAATATAAGAACATATTGCATTATGTAATAAAAATTAGGTAGTAATGATATATTTATATTGAATAAGTAATAATATATTTATTATTTATAAGTAATAATATATTTAAAATAATATTACATATGAATTATTACATTATTATATATTAAAAATATTGAATATATTAAACTTAGTTATTAAATTATTAAATACATTATAAATATTATTACATTATTAAATACATTAAAAATATTATTACATTAATAAATATATTATTAAATATATTAAAAATATTATTACATTAATAAATATATTGTTTAATATATTATATATATTATTACATTAATAAATATATTATTAGAAATAAAAATATTAGAAGTAATAAATAGGAGTTTATAAATATATTAAACTTAATTATTATAAAGGTATAGTTAGTAATTATTAAAAATAGAAATAATAATAGATTGAAGTGTTTTTTATTATAAGTGGAAAGGTTTATAGCTATTAATACCAAGGAAGTTACAACTATTTCGAGAAATACAAATGGTCTAGTGGTAGGGGGGTTTGAATAGAGGCGCTGAGTTTGTGTGAGGGCATGGGTTCGAACCCCCCTCCCTACCATTTTTTCGTATTTACTTAGGGGCGCATGTATTAATCGCGCCCCTAAGTGCTGAAACAATCCACAGAACATCCAGAGAGCTGTTTTTGTTTTCAGCACTTAGGGGCGCATATATTAATCGCGCCCCTATCTTAACACTCAAAATTACAAGGCAATTAAACAAGTTTGAAACAAGATTTTTTTGTGTTAGCTTGTTTCTTGTTTAATTTTCATTTTCCTAAATGTATTACAAGGCAATTAAACAAGTTTGAAATTTTTTTGGTCGTTCTTTAAGTTTGAAACAAGATTTTTTTGTTTACTTTTCTTTTTCCAAAATGCATTACAAGGCACATAACAAGTTTTAAATATCGATATTATTAAGCAAGCAACATAAAAAGTAATTAAACAAGTTATTAAACAATTAAACAAGTTTTCAACATAACAAGTCTCAAAATAGCACAAACATAAAAACATACATCAAACATGCATCGATCTAAATAATATCAACCCCCCTACCCCGACGACCCCGACCGCGGCCACGTGTATCATAAGCGGAAGGGGTATAAGCACTAGGCGCGACTAATACATGCGCCCCTAAGAAATTAACTAAAAACAGCTCTCTGGATGCGAGATTTCAGCTGTGTACCATAGGGGCGCGACTAATACATGCGCCCTTATTTTAATTCACAAAAATGGCCAGCAGGGGGGTTCGAACCCATGCCCTCACTCAACCCAGCGCCTCCAACCAAACCCCCCTTGCCACTGGACCATTTGTATTTCTTGTAAATTGTAAAACATTTCTGTTATTAATAGGGTTGTAAGTTTTCCAATTTTTTAATAAAAAACACTTTAATATTTTATTACCTCTATTTATAATAACTATAATCCATATATTATAAATACTGTTATTACTTCTATTTATAAATAATATTTTAATAAATAATTTCACAAAATATTTAAATATTTATTACTACTTATAATAATTATATTTAATAACTACTTATTTGTAATAATATATTTATTAATGTAATAATATTTTTAATATATTAGTTCTTCAGCTATGTTTAATAATATTTTTAATATATTTAATAATGTAATAATATTTTTAATATATTTATTAATTTAATAACTAAGTTTAATATATTTAATATATTTAATATTTATTAATGCAATAATATTTTTAATATATTAGTTCTTCTATTTATTAATTCTATTAAATATATTATTACTGATATTAAATATATCATTGCTTATATTAAATATATCATTACTTATATTAAATATATTATTACTTAATTAAATATATCATTACTTTTATTAGCAAAAATATATTTAATATATTATCCAATCTAGTAATAATAAATATAATAAGTGCATTTTAAAATTACTATTTTAATATATTTAATAAAATGTGTATAAATAGGAAAAAATGCCCAGAATGTCAGGGGCGCATGTATTAGTCGCGCCCCTGACTTGTAGGGCCCACAGATCGTTAATGCACTGCAAACGGCCTTGAATTCAGCAAAAAAAATCAAAAAACTTAGGGGCGCGACTATTAGTCGCGCCCTTGGCCCTCTGTGCAATTATTAGGGTGCCTCCGGCCCTATCTGTTGAAATTTATTGCTGCTAGGCCCTCTATAAAAATTTTCCGTTTAATTGGAATTTTGATCCGCTCTGTATAGTAAAAAAAATACTATAGAATCAAACGACTAAAGTTTGACTAAAAATAGTTTCGTGATTCACGCCGCGTAAGATTTCAAGTGGCAAGCATTTTTGTTGCACTTTGTACAATAATTAATTGTCACTATGATTTCAACTTTCATTAGTATTTCAGAAAAATAAAAAATATTAATATTTCTATTGTTCTGTAGCTCAAGCTCATGTATATAATCATGAAAATTTTAATAATGAATAATTTAATTACAGGTATCAGTTCAGAGATGAGACATCAAAAAATAAATCATTCAATTACTAGATAATATAATCATTACTAATGATCGATTTAGACTCATCTGAGTGGTCTTCCGAAGCATTGGAGATGTACACAGTTAAATCTCTCTGTTTATTTTTAAATTTTGGAGCATTAGACTTAATCTTTCACATATTGTAAGGTGTTTAAAAGTTCCATTACAATTTAAACCATTTTATGGCTTGCTTTAAATAATAAAATTCTTACAATGAATAATTTAATTGCAAGAAAGTGTGGTAATATATCAGAATGTGTTCCGTACATTAGTGCACAAATCTGATCCACAATTAATAGAGTGGGAATAAATGATCCTGATTTAAATCTAAATTTTTTACAGGATTTGAGAATTTCATTAAATACTTTAAGTTTAAATAAAAAGAGATATTGGAGTACAATATTACTTACAGCTTTTATATGGATTTTATGGATTGAAAAAAATTCAATTATCTTTCAACATAACAATATTAAGACTCAATTCACTTGTTAGTTCTAAATGTATTTGAATTTTGGATATGTGACCTTTTCAAGATGGCACACATGTTTAGGAATGAAAGAGATGTGAGGGTTGCTCCAGTCGAAAATCCATCTCAGATAGAATTGAAGAAAATGCAAAAATTGAGGTGGGGTATTTCTGATGAAGATCTTATGGATAGTCGTTATAGAGTTCTTTAGTGTTTGTGTTTTTCAATACTGAGGTTGGAAAACAAGTATTTTGGACAGTATAAACTTGGCTATGTGATGTCTTTTATTTAGAAGCTATATTACTCGGATACTTCAATCTCCTAGTCGTACGCACATCGGATACGGTTCGAATACGGGTTCGCCTTGAATACAGTGCGGGTGCGTATCAGATACTTCGCGTGGCGTATCTAATTATTTTATATTATTTGATCAACGAATTTGGTCAAGATACGTTTAGGATACCTTTTTGGATACACTTGGGATACGTTTTTTGATACGAATTGGATTTTTAATAATATTAAATAAGCAATTGTGTATATTATATAATATTAATCACACTACATAATTTGTATAGAATTATTTTGATATAACATGAATTCTTTTGTCAAGAAAGTGTTTAATCGAAGGCTTATATTTTTTTTGTTATTTCATAAGTATCAATATATATTAAAAAAGTTGAATAGAAAAACAAATTTCAAGCATTATAATATATAATGTGTTTTTTATTATATATATACCCGTACCCGTATTCGCGATTTTTTAAAATTGCCGTATCGTCGCACCCGCACTGTATCGGATACGATATCCGCACCCGCACTCGTGCAACACAGTTTAGAAGTAAATCAATATATGTCATTAGGGGGATTTATTAGGATTAGTTAGCCTCAGTTTTTTATGCTGAAATTCAGTATAGAACTCCTTTGCTGAGGAAAACTATTTGTATGTTGCTTTCGGATGTTTTATAAAAGTATGTTGTATCAAACAAATTTTTTTGTATTTGTTGATTCGCAAATTGGTCTTGAATTTTACAACAATGTGTCATTTGAGAACCTTTGTAGGAAATCATTAGGTGAAGTTTTGAGGCTTCAAACAATCTCAGATAGGCCTGAAAATGCTCTAGTATGAGCTAGTCCTATATTGGCTGTGGACTCGTCGTGAGCCTTCAAACACCACGAAGAACGCATAAATCGGAGTTACGAGTCAAAGTTATGGTCAATTGAAGCTCAAGATAATCAAGCATGAATATCTCAAGACATTTAGATGCTAAGTTGATTTTACTTGAGCTTACAATAATTTAAATTAATGAATTTGAGTAAAAAAGAGCAAGAATACATCAAACTGACCTCGAACGTCGTATAACGTTTTACTTCCTTACACAACGATGTTCCAATCCAAATCAAGTCTGCAAGGAAGTAAAATATCTAGAGAGTTGTCTAAAAATATTTATACAACGTTGTACAACGTTTTACTTCGTTACACAATGAAGTATATTGTCACAAACTCAATTGTGCAACGAAGCAAAATTTCCAGAGAGCAGCAAAAAATTTCCCATACTTCGTTACACAACGAAGTACAAATATTGTGTAACGTTGTAGAGGTTAGACAACTCTAACGGTCATATTGTCAGATCACCACTTCGTTACACAATGAAGTAAAACATTGTGTAACGAAATAGAGAATAAAGTTGAATCTAACAGTCGAATTTATGACAACTCTAACGATAAAAAACTTTTCTACAACATTGTGTAACATTGTACTTCATTGTACAACAATGTAAGAAATTCAGACAGAAATGCAAGTGTTTCGAGCTCTTAATAAAAGGAGATCTCTTCACCATTTCTTCTCTAACAATTGTGTCTTGCAAAATCCATTGTTGCATCATTGTTGAGCTTGAAACACATTGCCAAACCTTGCTCAAAGACTCAATCTCGTTAATCTAAATTATTCTAAACTCATAGAGAGATTGCGTTGAGTTATTCTCTTATTGTCTATCCCATTAAATTATAATCATTGTGTTTTCGTTGGCTTGGTGCTTCACCAGTGTGTGTAAGTGAGATCAAGTTTGACACTGTTTAAGGCTAGGATTGGTGGTTCACGAGTGTGTGTAAGCGAGACCAATTTCGAAGTTATAATTCACTTGTGTTTAGTGAATCAGCTGGATCTTGTTACCGCGTTGTGGGGTCGAGAGTTCCAGAGAGTAGAATCGTCGATATCCGAACTCCGTTAAAATTTTTGTGTCACCATGGATTGTTTTTTTTTTTTGCATTTCGAATTGCTTAAAATTAAGCTCCCTCTCGACTTCTACAAACCGGCACCTCTACTCAAGGTAGCTTATATAAAAAAAAGAATCTTTTGTTGCAGTTAATATGAGTACACTTTGGTCTTTGGGAGAAAACTAGAGAAAGAGAAGGGGATCCGTATATGCTGCTATTTTTATGATGACATGTAGCTGTCATAATCAATGGCATCAGTTGGATTAATTTTGAACGGTGAGAGATTTCATTGAGGGAGCTAGCAAAATTTAATATTATTATATTTTTGTGAGACTCATCTGCCATCGATATAATGACACCAAGCTGAAATTAGCAACTATGGCAGCGGATTCGTTTCCGAGAGAAGTCTACTGGATCCAAAAAAAATTAATGGCCAGCCAACCGATTCATATCATTTTAATAAAGCTAAATTCGATCCATCTGATTTTTATTTAGGTTCCAAAGTTCCTCCAACTTTTTATTTTTAAACAAGTAAATTCTGAATAAATTTTTTCTAGAACTAAAGTTAGAAATATTGAAATGAGGGACTAAAATAAAATTTTCCCTCAAAAACTATTTACATTCAAGTCCCATTTGAGTTTTGAAATTTAAAATTTGAATTTAAAGTCGAGAATAATTTTGGTTTCATGGAACATAATAACGTAACTCAATAAAGTAAATAATTTAATTAAATAATCACGTGTGTTATATGCCAAAGTAATAAAATTTTCTAGCTTTCTTTACACGAAATAATATTTATGACATCTCATGAAAACGCTGATCTCGGTGAAAATAGAGAGCGGCGGTGTTTCAGTCGCATCGAAAAATCTATGAACCGAAACGTTGCATCAAAAGAGCTGGTAGAGTTTGGTTCACCGTTGTACCTTTGTAATCTCCGCTCAATTTGATCAGCGCAAATCTCAATGCAAATCGAACGAGCAGGAAAATCTTGGCTGACGTGGACGTTCTGAGCATCCTGTTGTATGTTGAGGATTGATTACATCCGGAATGAGATCTATTGTTTTTCTTTATTCGTTTTTGGGAGTTTGATACGTAGATATCATATTTGTATTTATTATTGATATCGATTTTATTTATGTATTTTTAGTTGAATTATTCTGTACATTATTTGAGTTATTATGCATGTAATTTTTTGTAATAAAATAGTTATACATGTTGTCGATTTTATTATGCATCTTTAGTTGAGTTATCGTGCACATTATTTGAATTATCTTGCATGTTATTTTTTATAATGAAATAGTTATACATGTTATTTTCTGTATTGAAATAGTTATTATGATATAACATGCATAATAACTCAAATAATGTAAATGATAACTCAAATAAAGATGCATAATAAAATCGATATCAATAATTGATATCAAATATGATATCTACGGAACATTATCCTTCTTATTTATATCTATTAATCTTTTGATCTTTCGATCTGAACTGTTTAAAACTTATATAACAATTCTCAAATATCAATAAACAGTTATAGTTTATTTCACCTGTCCGCTTAAATCTGACAAACATATGAGAGAATAACAAGATTTTCTTATCTCTTGAAATAAGAACATATATGGAATTGATTACATTCTAATCGCCCCTTTGGGATATTACACAAGTGCGAGGGGGAAAACAAGATTTATTTTCTTAGACGAAGTTTCGCATATTTCTAAAATTTTAAAATTACATATTTTCATGTGAAAAATTGTAATATATAATTTGTCCTTAAAATACTTGAGCTCTCGTATTTATCAATTCATTAGGAACTAAGTGAAAATAACTCAAAACACATTAAATATTCATTATAATCTTATGTTTTCACCATATATTATAAATTTTCATAAGAACATTTTAATTAAAAAAACATATGTGGTAAGGTAAAAATACATGCTGCATTTATTCTTTTCATTCATATTTCTTGTATCAAGTTTCTAATTTGAATTGATTGTTATTTACATGAATAAGATAATAATTTTCAAAACTAAGCAAGCAAAAATTTAATTGATTAATGCACATAAATAATTACAATTATTGCAAACATAGTTAACAATTTACCTAGTTTATTATTAACATGATGATTAAAATTTTAACAGAAGTACTACAAATTAGTTACTAAGGCTGAGAGGAGATGAATGTTACACTATTCCATAATTTGTTGATTAATATTGTGAGTTTTATAGGTTTAACTAGGAGTAAGACATATTTGATGTATCTTGAAATTATATTGAATAAATACAATAGTATAATTTTTATAAGGAAATGCGTAATTCTAGTTTTTGTAGGGATGTATGTGAAATTCTATCATTTTTTTTTAACTAGTCCAAAGCCATTGAAGTACATAGGAATATAGGAATTTAGGGTGTACTTGTTTTTTTATCTGTTGTTCGTAGGCTTGCAACACACACCCACAAAGAAATTTGAAAATAAATTTGAAAAAAATCTTCTAAAATAATTTATACTGGGGTTTGAACCCCAAACTTTTTTCATGAAGGTCTTGTTCTTACCATTACACTAGATAGAGCTTAGACTTATTAGTGAAAACTAGTGTTTTTTTTCTATTTCAAATTGTATGAATGAAAATTGCAAAAATAGTGTTTTTTTTTCTATTTAATGACATATTTGCTCACGTTCTTTGCTTTCTTGTAGTTCTCGAGGAAACATTTTGATTTCAAGAACTTTGTTTATTGAACTCGAAAACTTGATAATAGTGCCTTTCGAACTCGAAAAGTCGAGAACCTTGATGTTTATGTTCGAGTGCTCGGGATGCTCACTCGTCAAATCAGGGAATTCGATAACATCATCTTTCGGACGCGAGAACTTGAGAACCTCATTTGCCGAATCTCATCGGAAGTTGGTTCATCTATTTTATCCTCCGATTTGAGACTTCTCGAAAAGGAAGGTTGTTCTACTCGAAGACTATTATTCCAATTTCAATTACGTGTTGGAGGGTTGTTGCGCTTTATGTTGTCATTTTTCTTTCGATTTTGGGGGAAATTATTGTCACGGTCTCGATTGTCATTGCTTTTTGTCTTTGTTTATTCGCTACTTTAAACTAAAAAACTAAAAAGTTTCAATAAAAATAAACCGAGAAAAAAAGAATTATTATTTCAATATAAGAGGACGCAAGAAAAGAGTGCAAAACTTTTGGTTTGTAGATGAAGCCATGCCATCTCGAACTCCCTTAAGAGAAAGAGCAAATTTCCTGCTTAAGCGGAAGTAAGGTAAGACGTGCTAAAAGGTCGATGAATTGTTGTTGTGCTTGTTTACGAACTTGTCGAATTTCATCAATAATAGCTATGATATTTGGATCTGTCATGGTAAAACAGTTGAATTGTTGAGGATTAGCAGTTGTCGGAGATACAACTTCGCACAAGGCAAAAGTGATGAATGATATTGATGGTTGGATATACAACTTCACATAAACGTGATGGTGGTCCCAAATCACAACTCCACGAAGATGAACTGCAATAACTGATTTAGCGTATAGAAACAACGAGAAAAATAACATGCTAAGTAGTAAAAGTCTGAATTCTCGAAATTCTTAATACATTGAAAATTTTATTGAAAAAGAGATAATTGATACAAATAACTTTTTTTTTTGAAGAAAGACACAAATAACTAGTCTCTTATATAAACGACAAATAACTTGGTCCCAAAAAAACACAATACCTTAAATAATAACTGAAAAATACGATAACTAAATGCTAAGAAAATAAAAGAGAAAAAAAATTATATAAATAATTTGAAGGGCACGCAAATGATCACATCAATTCGAATCAGATCTTTGAATAAATTACTGATTTGCGTAACCCTCGTATTATGTTTGCGATAGCGCTATTCAGTCGAAAACGCACCCAGAGAAACAAAGTCAAACAATAACAAATGAACGATTACTATATATATATATATATATATCATAAACCCGACGCAGCACGTGATACAGTAGAGCGCATCTACCGTCGATTTTGCGAGCGGCTGAGATCTCAACTGCTGGGGAGAAAAGCGATGAAAAGATGTCGGTCCGAAACGATGCAAATTTCCGACCGTTAGAAGGTATCTTTAAACAAATCTGAAAAGGGTCACCGAAAAAGCGACAAATTACAAAACCCCAGATCGACCGTTGAGCGTTCAAACAAACACACGGAGAAAGCAAAAGCAAAAGGGAAAGAAGAAAGAATACAAAAGGAAAGAAACCAACGAGCGACAAGAGGAGAAATACCAGGCGAAGGGAGGGAGAAGGATTCAGAAAATGGGTTGTATTTCCTCGAAATTGATCTGCAATGCTGACCACGATTTCGATTCAGAAAAGAGCACAAAGATTGAGCATGTAGTTTCTCTCAAATCCTCCACCTATGGAGCCTTAAATCTCGACCGGAAACTGGATTCTGAGAAAGAGGAAGAGAAACAAGAGGTTGAAGAAGAAACCAAGGTCATGATCAAGGAAACCAAGGTGCCTATTCTGATTCTACCACCATTTAAAAAGGGTACAGACTCAAATGAGGAAAACACTGAGGTGATCAATGCATGGGAGATAATGGAGGGATTAGAGGATAGTGCTCCGATCTGGTCTCCTCTCAAGAAACCAAACAAATCTCACCTGGCAAATCTCTTGTCTCCTAAAAGGCTCGCTAGAAGAAAACCCGGAGGAAAAGAGAACAGTCCGCTCCAGCGAAGCTCTCCAAGTGCTAACTTTGGTTCGAATCGGGTTCTGAAAGAGAATAGCCCGCCCCAGAGAAGCTCTCCAAGTGGTAATTTTGATTCTAATCGGGTCCTGAAAGAGAATAGTCCGCTTCAGAGAAGCTCTCCAAGTGGTTTTTTTGACTCGAGTCGGGTTCTGAGACCATACAGTTCTCTTCCTAATTCGAAATTGGGAACCCCCAATTGCCCCAATACATCGATTTTTAAGAAAAATCCAGATGGGGTTTCTTCTTCTTCTAGGAGGAGGAGTTTGGTGCCTTTGTTTGATCCAGATTTGATTGCTTCAGTGGAGAAGGAATATCACCAAGAAAAGGAGGAAATCAAACAAGTGGTCACTTGTACCCCTAAAACCCGTGAAGCCGACAAATTGCTCAAAAACTTCGAGGAGAAGTGCCCACCAGGTGGCGAAAATGCATTAATTCTTTACACGACTACATTACGTGGAATCAGAAAGACCTTTGAAGATTGCAACACAGTTCGGTCGGCAATTGAGACCCATAGTGTAGAAATCATGGAGAGGGATATCTCCATGGATTCTGGTTATAAGGAAGAATTGAGGATGTTATTGAAAGAAGTTAAAGTGCCAATGTTGTTTGTGAAAGGGCGTCTGATCGGTGGGTGTGAAGTGGTGGTCAAATTAGAAGAAGAGGGTAAGTTGGGTCGCATTTTGAGGGTTATCCCAAAAGCAAAAATGTGTGAAGGTTGTGCAGGATTCAGATTTGTTATGTGCAAGGTGTGTAATGGAAGTCGCAAGGTTCTCGACAAAGGGCAAAATGAAAAAATTGTTTCAAAGAAGGGGAACAAGAGTAAAACAATGAGGTGTGATGCGTGCAACGAAAATGGGCTGGTTAAGTGCCCAATCTGTTGTTAAGTCTCTTGAATATGGTTTCTGGTTTATGGATCTTGCATAGTTTGTTTTTATATTGTCTATTGTAGTAGACAATTTGGTCTACTTGTAAAACAAGCTAATTTATTGTTTGATTGTTATAATTTCTTATTTTAACACTGCTGTATGTTTTATTCCTCCTTCCCTGTGATGATTTAGTTACTGAGATATTGGTGTATTAAAATTTTAGAAATCTAAAACCTACATGTGAGATTGAAAAACTTTTAGACTTCTGGTTTGGTCTGGTAAGAGGAGTACAGAGAAATGACAAAAAAGAGGAATGGTTCTTAGTTAGTAATATAGGCTGGCTTGTCAGTACAAATTCACATAACAAACTCTGCTTGTTTTATGAATCATTTTTCAGAAAATTTTGTTCTGAATTTGCACTTATATTCTTAAGTTTTCCAGAACTACAAGATTCTTAGTTGTATTTTCATTTTGTCTCCTTTACTTACAAAGCTGATCCATAACCCATAAGTCAGAGATGCTTGCAGCATTAATTGATTAAATAGAATAATCTAGCAATACTGCTGAAGAATCATTTAGTGGCCTTTGACATTCTTATTATTAATTTCTTGATTGAAATTGCAATTAACATATTCATGATTTCTAGGGTGCGTGCATTCAACATTTTTTTAGCAACACTCACAGGCACACACTCACACCCTGCACCTAAATCCGCTCCGAAGGAGTATTGAAATCCTGTGCTCTCCGTGGTATGTCCCCTTGGTACAAGACATAAGCAGCTCCTCCCTCTGCTAGAAATTTGAAAGAGGCATCAAAGAAGAACCGGTATCAGGTATCAGACTGTACTGGCGTTACTGGTGAACTTCCACAAAAATTCAGAAGACTGACATTTAATAAACTTTTCAGAAATTATAGTAAATGCCACCAGATTGCTCAACTACACCATCTTCTGCATTAAATCATAGAGAAATAGAAAGGCATGATAAGATAAGAGAATTAAATATTGCAAAACAAATGGTAAGATGAGAGAATTATGATTAACTAAAAAAACCCCAATTTAATCACACTTTTGAGGACAACAAGTTTTAAGAAAAATAAACCTAGTCCATGTAAGGAACTGAATAAATTGGCTGTCCGTAATTCGCCTGAGGTTGGCTGGGACTTGCCCCTCGTGTAGGGTTGAGTCAAAATATAGCTAAATGCTCTCTGACATATATTTATACAGTGTGTTTGATAACACCTCTCCTTCTAGAATTAATTAGAAGAAGAACAGTTTCGAAAGAAAAAAGTACCAAATATTAGTGGAATTAAATGGAAAACAGTGACAGAGAGAATAAAATACCTTTCTTTCAAGGATTTGATGGAAGAATAACTCTTCCGAAAGATGACTCAAATATTTCATCTTCTTATATTCTTTTTATTATTTTCTTTCTCACGCAAGTGCCTCTCCTTCTTAACTATTGTTACCAAATAGAAGTGGAATAAAATAAAAGTAATTTCTTCTAAAATAATTTCACTTAATTTTGAAAGAAATTTGTTATAGCAGACGACTCCATAGAGTATTATTTTTCTGAGCTACTAGCTTATTCAGTGTTTCATCAAGTATGAATGAAACAGGTGATACACTTTACAACCTAAGAGACAAAAAAATACTTCTAAGAGCTCTTACTACAGCTTGAAACAATCACGGCAAGCAAGCATTTCGATCAGACTAGCGACTTTCTAATCCGAAATTTGATCTGCTCAAGTTTCATAATGACTAACCTAAAAAAAAGAAAAATAAATAATAGTGGCAGCAACAAGCCCAGCTACTATAACACTGGACTAAAACAAAATGAAACTAAGAAAAATATCATTCATTGCCATCGAGTAACCATGTTTAGTATTTACAGGTTACCACAGCTCTACAAAATTATAAATTAGTTCTAAACAGGTTAGCTTCGGTGGCCATCTTCATCATCTAAAATCATAGTCATTTTGAAGGTAGAGCACTCTTAGCACTAGTAGTCATCGTCATCATCTAAATCAGGATCATTTGAAGGTCGGGGCCTCTTCCCATCTCTTATTGCAATCCTTCCACCCCTTTTCGGCTTCCCTCTGATACATTGAAAATAGTAATGTGTGAAAATGCAAAGCATGAATGCTCAGAACAAAGTAACACATTCTAAAAAACATCTACTTACGGTCCATTTGTGGAATTTCCACCTCCCTTTGACCGTCCAGGGCCATAGTCACTTCTTCCATCTACCAAAATAATTGGTTGTAAGAAGTTGCATATATCCTAAATTAAAAGATAAAATGAACAAGTACTAAACATTTCAATGAAGTCTACCATCTCTTCCTAATTCTTCTACCTGCCAAAAAAGAAAAGGGCAAGATGTCAGTTACAGAAGGTATAAATAACCGAAACAGGCAATGATAGATATGTATTTATAATTTGACAGGTTCACCTTAGCCAGATTAATACACGTCAGAATAATTGTTGGGTTTCTATATAGATCATGATATAATATACTACAATAGCAATCACATAACAGATGTCCAGGCATGTAGGTATTTCTTGACAAGCAATTACCAGTTCATCTACAGTATTCTACGCTCCATGACTGCAGAAAAATGTACCGGAAAAACTTCAAGGCTTACAGTCTTCTTAATTTTACTTGAGATGTTAAAAATGCATGAAGTATACTTACAGCTGGTGAAGTAACTGACGATAAACTGAAGAATCTATCATCTGGTTGGAACTTCCTTGAACGCTTCAAACTGAAAACAGAACAAAGAAATATTAATATTCAGTTTATCTTATCTCTTTGACAAGAAATATCATGTTCAAACAATATTTTTATTTTCACTTTTATCTAATTTTATTTTTGTAATATTTCTAAGACACAAGTCTATAACGTTTCTAGTTCATTTTATGTAACAACTCAAACACCCACTGGAAAAGGCCCAAATATAACTGTTCCTAAGTTTACAGATAAAAGAAAATTGAGAAAAAAAAAAGAATCATAGAAAAATTTACTTAGCGGTGCTCTTTGATGAAGAAAAAAACCCTTCAAAACCTTTCAACACGCTCCCAAACTGATTTGATTCTTGCAAGTAGCTTGTCTCCAATTCATACACCTTGTTCAAGTGGAACAAAAGATCAATAATCATTAAATATTAGCGCCCAGAACATCAAATATCAAACCTTTAATATAATTCATTTAAGCAAAGCCTTCTTGAAATGATTAAGCGGTAACTTTCACCACATCAGATTAAATTCTCAGAAAAGCTTTATTGGAAACAAAACAAGCAGTCAAATCACAATTGTTTTCTTTAAATCTTCCAATTTCACAATTTTGAAGGACAAAATCAATCATACTTATTAGGAAAACAATAATCTGAAAAGTTAGAACAAGCATATACACCAAGTAGGACCACACTGTGGAAACAAGAAGGAAAAAAACCTGTCTTTCTATGTTTCGAAGCTCTTTTTGCAATTTATCTCTCCTGCTAAGCAGCATGGTTACACTAGCAGAAGGATTCAACCCGCTTGATTTTTGCCCTGAATTTTACAGTTCATTTCATTTTTTTAATTCACAAGAAATATTACAATAAATGAGGAGAGTTTAATGTAATAACTCATACACAGAAAATTTGCAGGAAAACTTCGGTACCAACTCAAAAATAAAGAGGCTGGTTTGATACATTGCACGTGCGTGCTCATGTAATGCTGCCTATTTCCAGATGTCCAGTAAGTAAAATAATTTTTATTATAAGGTACCTGCTTTGTCAACCGCCGTTGTTAGTGCATCCATATTATGTATATACTATTCCTGAAAATATGAAATAAAAATTGTGACCATGGCACTCTTAATTAGGGTTATATGCACATCAGGCTTGAGGACCAAACATTTAGCAATGTCAAGAAGCATCTGTTCTAGGGGAAGGTTTTACAAGATGTAGCCTCAAATCATAGACAGGGACTCCCAAAAGTCCAAAAGACCAAAACCAATTTAGAAAATCTTGAATTTTCCACTTAATCATCCATAATTTGATCATTTTAATTTGTTCACTGTTTAAACTGGTACAAACAGTACAAATTAGTTTTAGATTAAGAAATCCCAAACTAGAAAATAAATCGACTGACGATCAAGAAAACACACATTTAAATCCTAAATAATTAGAGGGGCCATATTACAAATAGTCACAATGCCACATTTATCTCAAAAAAAGGGCACAATGCCAGATGCTAATGGCCTTTTCGAGAATAACAAGCCGAATCACAAAATAATCCACAAATCCACGATCCAGATCAACATTCCAACAAGACCATAATTGAGATAAGTACCACCATTATGTAGATTTAAGAATCAAATGGAAAGAACATAAAAAAGGGCAAGAGATATTACCACAGCAAAGTCGCGGCTTTTAACTCTGCACCTCCTCCGTCCAAACGAACCAGCGCACGAGCAAAAGGGGGAGAGAGAGAGAGAGAGTATAAATCTCACCGGCCTTAAACTAGGGTTTCAAAATTAAAAAATGCAAGCTCAATTTAACAAGGACAAGACGGAGAAGAAAGAAAACGGGTGGAAGAAGAACGGGGTAGTATTAGTATACACAGGGGGGGTGGGGGGCTTGTTATCAATAAAGAGAAAGTAACCTACGGCTGACTAGTGGGGCCCTCTCTTCCGTCCTACTAAAAAGTTAATAAATTAGTAATTGGTTTTTTAAGGAGCTCCCAAATGTGCGTCTTAATTTTTTTTAAGAACTCTCTTGTATTCAGGAGAAAAAATATATTTTCTTTTCATCAAATTTACTTCTATAAAAACAACAGGTAAAACGATATTATATTTTCATGTACTTAATTATACATTATTTTTATCTTTTTCATATTGTCAAAAAATAAATCCTTGTAGCATCGAAATATTACATATATTTATCAATTTTTTACCACTTCACTTTCAAGCGAATACTCGAATTCCAATCTTTTCCATGTCTAATTTAATAAATGAAATCATAAATTGTCTGTCTAAAATAATGCAACCCCTTCGAAATTATTTTTATTGCTTAATTACAATCAAATAGTATGGGTAAATACAATGAGTGAGCTTATAATACTTCATAAAACATCACGTATGCGATATTTCACTTTCGTATCTCTAATATCAAGTAAAACAATGATGGATCCATGAATGTGTTTTTTTTATTGAAATTTTGTTGGAGGTTGAATTTCACATTTAATTTTTTTTATTTTTTAAAGCTGCCAAAAGTTTGTTAATCTAACGATTTTTTGAATCGTTCAATATGAATGATTTTACGTCTCTCTAAAAAATAATAAAAAATCTAAAAAATGAGATATTCGATCTCTAAGAAGATTATAATATGAAGATCACGTCAACAGTTTTGAATCGATCGTTTGGACTTCAAAATTAGAGATACTAAGACTAAGTACTTTATGAGTGATGTTTTGTGAAGTAGCTTTGTGAAGTACCACAGTCTTGCTTAATATTGATATATTTAGAGCATCTCCAACAGTAAAGCTTATAGATTGCTTATGTTCGATGTGTCAATTATTTTTGTAATTGATAGATTGTATAGCTATTGTTTATTTAACAATTGCGAAAAAGAATTGCTTAATAGAAATTATTTTTTAAAGATGAGCCGGTCAAATGCTTAATTCTTATTGGTCATTTGTTAATTCTTAATTCTTTGTTTTTGTTGTTTATAGTTTCAATGATGTTTTGTGAAATTTGAAATATATATCAGTTTAGTGTTGTACTTGTTAAGTGACGATAATGATGCGTCAAACATACATTTGTATATATCCAGGGGATAATGATTAATTTCCTATATTTTTAAGCCTCTGATTCGCATCAAGTAAACTTTTAAATATTATATGTATACATTCTACTGTAAGAATCATTATTACAATAAATTTGACTAAAATTTCAATTTGACATATATAGTAATTAACATAACTTGACTATAATACATATGTTGTAACATATTTAATGATTTTAACTTTATATGTATTTTAGAAGCCTCGTCATCGCTTAGAAAGTCTGCTCTAAGTCCTGTCCCAATCTATATATTTGCTGACAAAGAATGAAAATTTGCCATCTTGATAAAGTCTTGATTTATCCAGTAATTGAAATGAAGAGTCTTTCAATTTACATAGCTAATAAAAAAAATGTTTTTGTTATGATTATATATTAAGACATTGGCGAAAAATTTCTAGTTTGTAATAATACTAAGAGCAGGTATATAATTTATATTTTAAAAATCTTTCATTATGTAGGTTTTAGAATTTTTACTAATAGAGAATCATGCACAAAAAAAAACCCTCAAATTAACAGTATCAATATTGTTTGGTATTTTTTTACTAGCTTAATTGACACCAAATCTCAAGACTAGAGCAAAAATATGTTCATATAAGATAATAAGTAGACACTAATAAGTACCAGAGTGAAAATTCAGTAGGGATTATGTCACACATTAGCCAATTAGAGTCACTCTAATTAAGAAATCATGAGTATCTTGAGATCTTTAGACATATTTAATAATTAGATTTTCTCCAATAACTTATAACATTAGTAAATTAAGCATGTACTTTCTAAATTACTTGTACTTAGTGATCGTTGTCAATAATAATTCATATATAATTATTGTTATTATTGTTGTTTTAGTAAAAAAAGAATCTTGGACTTATTATTTATATATAATGCAAGTAATTTCGTTTCAAACGGTTCATATATATATAAGTTTGAAGCAAACTTCATGGCTGGATCTCTATAAAGCGCTTTAACAATACATTTCATGTTGTTTGTTTTAACAAATACTAATTGCGTGTGTCCTTCTTCGTATTCATTTTATATCGTATGAAATTAACTGAAATGCTTATAGATGGCATCAAATTAAATACCATTCTTCTAGCGTGTTTTCAATTCATGCTAAAAGAAACTTGGTTTTATACTTTTATTATATAGTTGAATTTTTTTGTTGGTGATTCATTATAAAATAATGCACCGACGAGAATAATTGTATTTTTACAAATTGTGATATATTTATTTATACTTAATTAATTCTATTCCAGTCAGACAGAACTAATTAAAGTAGGTGACAGCCTGTGCTCAGGTTTTTCCTTAATTCGGCAAAATAATATTACTTGAAAAATTGGTTAAATTTGTAAAATTATGTCACCAAGTTTCCGAGTCCAAATCTGGTGCTCGTAAAATCCGTGCTTGTTTCCCTGCTTGTCTCGATCCGACCGTCACAGACGGTTGTGATTTGAATCAAGGAGCAGATGCTTTGGTCGTTAGATGAGTTTTGAACGGTCCAGATCGAAACAAGCAGGAAAACAAGTAGGGATTTACGAGCACCAGATCCCGTTCCCAAGTTTCCTATTCTAGGCCGATGCCCGAGGTTCTTTCCACAAATTAAAACTTTATAAGGGCCAGTTCGGTGCTGCCCACCTACGTGAGAAAAAAAAATTTACTCATACTTAATTTTCTCCCTCATTCAAACAATAACTTTTCTATACAAATCTCATTTCCCATCCTTTAGGACCTAAAAGAAAAAGTGGATCCACCTATTATAGGTGGTAGATGAAAAAGGAAGCAAGAGTCAGGACACTCGTGTAATTAATAAATGAGCCAGGACACCGTATAATTAATAAATGAGATGTAGGGCTGCGTGAAAAAGTATCGAACGGAAAAGTTTTATTATTTTTATTTAAAATAGAATAACATTCAAATGAATCATGTGAAGTTGAAGTTTAATTTGATATTGATTTGAATCGAACTCAAACGAATTACGAACTGCTAATTTTTTTTTCGTCCGATCGTAAAATAGTAAAAGGAGATACAAAGAAAATGAATATTATCTAATAGAATATGGTGAAGATGTGAATGTTGGCAATAGAGAGAGTGAGTGTGAATCAAAGAGAGTATCTGAACAAAGATGATGATACTGACATTAAAGATGAATAAATTAACTATCTCTAATGAAAATGAAGGTGAAGTAGATAATGTAGTTGAAAAAAGAGAGAAAAATAACAACAAGATTAAAATTATATAATTCGCGAACAACATACGAACGAACTGTGTCGAGTTTGAGTTTGATTTGATGCTAATTCAACCGAAATCGTAGCGCATACTATATATATTCTTGATATTTATGACGATTTAGATATTTTAAAAATTCGAACTGTTTTAGTTCACGAATAGTTTCGAATGAATCCACTCTAATTTGAGTTTGATTCAAAATCATTTCGAACTAATTTGATTCTATCAAAAATTAATTTTGATTTAAAATCAAACGAATTCATTTGAAACTTTTCTCGAATCGAACTTCAAATAAAAAAGAGCTACAAATTTTTCATGAAGCTCTAATAAAATATATTCGAAAGTAGCGTTATATTTATTCTATAGTCCTATATTATTCATGAACAGTCCATAAAAGCTGAAAATATATGAAGACCGCTGACCGCTGTTTTGTAAATATTTGTAATTCGAAATTAAAGATCACGTAGTTCTAAATTTTTTAGAACATGAATGCATATTTTTTTACCCCTGATTTCATTAAAAGAATGAACACAAAGGTGACTCATTTAGGAATGTTAATGGGTCTTACCTGCGGATATTTTGTCTATCTCGCGATCTATTCGGTCCGTAAAAATGTCATATCGGGCCTACCCGACCCGCAGAGGTGGACTTAGAATTAGTAGCTCGGTCTACCCATGGGCTTCACAGCCCGGCTCATGGACTACCCGCACAAGCACATCCAATACTCTAGTGCATCACAACATCAACGCATCAAATAAAAAATATTTTTTTATTATTGAATGTACAGTTTGTAATTACTGAATTGTAAAATTTGAGATAATTTTAGAATTTCATATTAATATCGTGTGATAATTTGATATCATAATCAGCTATCAGTATTATAATCGGCCAAATCTATTCAGGCCTCGTATCATATACTAAGATCCAATCTAATTCAATATTATAATCGGCACATGGGTAGTCCATGGGTACAACTTCACAGCCCATATTGTCCCGGCCCGTCCATAGGCCCGGCCCTACTCGGCCCTCCATGACAATGAGTCGTGTAGGTATGTGTGGGCCGGCGGGCCAAACTGCCATCCCTAGACTCAATGAGAAGTACATGTATACAATATCAAAAAGTCTAAAAAAGAAAAAGAAAAGCATGTTGGAAATAGTAATTTAGAAATCTCGAACACGAAATCCGAAGGTCGGAAATGAAATAAGTCGGAGGACTGAGAATTCAAAAAGCAGCAACAATAATTCAAATGAGAATTCGGGTGAAGGGATGAACTCACTAGAAGAACCGAACCGAGGAGTTCGAGAACATGTCGAGTTGAATGAACTTGGTATGCAGGAGCTGAAGGCAAGCCGAGATGATACAATCGACAAGCCGAAGTCAAAGAGGACTCAGGGCAATCAATCTGAAGTCACTCGAGAAGTCAGCTCGAGTTGAAGGAACATTGAGGTTTGACATGTCAAAAGAAACATTTCTGTTTTTGAAATTTCAAATTTGGACAAAAAGAGAGTTATTTATTGTATTTAAACTCTATTTTCTGTGATTTTTTAGAAATCTCAAATTGAAATGGCTTCAATTTGAAAGTTGTTTATAAAAAAAATTATGAAATTAATTTTGAAAGTTTATACAAACATAATATACATGTCTGTGAAATGGATTTGGAGTTCAAGTTGAAATAAGATCTGTACAAAGATTACAAATCTCTAACAACTTTGGATCAAAGGACTGACAAAGGACATATCGATTTGGTTTGAGTTTTAAAGCTTCAAACTTGATTTTACGATGGTGTAAAGCATGTTATACACAATGAAACTTAGAGTAAGCATAAAAGAGATTTATCTCAAGTGCTTGAAAGATTTGAACACAAGAGGGATATTTAGGGATAAATTGAGCACTCTTTTGATTTAATTTGATACTAATGCTGAGTTTATGACTTTTAGAGTTTGCATATGGCAATGCATGTTTCATAGCACATCACTATATCAAGAGAGGTATTTGAGTCAAAGAAGAAGGATTTGAAGTAAGACAAGGCATAGAAGGCCAGCTCTGACTTGAGATGAATTCAAAAGAAAAAGATGATCAATTGAACTCACATTTGTGTTTAAAAAGCTCATTTACATCATTCAAAGCAACACAAATCAATCATAAAAAACTCTCATGCATAAAGATTTCGAATTTTAAATCTAAATATCAAGATTGAAAAATATACCTTATTGATGTCAACGCAAAAGATTCCCTTGACAGAGAATGTGTTACGCTGTGGTATATTTGATTTTTGTCTCTGGTCCTCCAATTGTAGTCGAAAACAATCATCATGATTGAAAAATAGTACACTCTTTCTAATGTTCTTTATCCAACGACATAGCTTCTGATAGTTAATCCACTCATACACATTAATATGATTAGGTTTCCAAAGGTATTCAATGGTGATAACTATAAGGGGCTCATCAGACCTTGCATCTCCATCAATCAGATTTAGACGATCATAAACAATGTAGTTGATTTTAGAAGGAAACATTCTCATGACAAGACTCGTTAAGTCATAGGATAACACTTCTTTTCTATTATTTACCACAAACGCCGAATTATTACCACAAGTATAATTCAATAGATTTCAATCCTTATGCTCTTCTTCAATATAGTCCAATGTGTATCACCTATTCGGCAGAAGTCCGATTCTCAATTTATGGTGACACAACCCAAACCAAAATAATGCAACCAGGTATTAAACGATTGTAGGACAATACCACCTTTCGTATATAACTTTTGTTGAGTAAAGAAACAGGGCTTGCCCCTTCCTCTTTAGACACTGCAAGAATAAAATTGGTTGGAGGGACATTCAAAAAAGTTTCATGAACCTTTAGGTAATGAGGTTGTGCAACAACACTGTAAAACCCGTGAAATTTGACAATTATTTTAATAAATAATTATCTCGTTAATCACTAGTTTTATCGTTAAACAAGATTTTAACTCTAACTTAGTTTAGAGAAACACTTAATTTAAAACCTCCTTTGTAACTTACAAATTTCGTAAGAGTTAAAACTTTTCAGATAAATTCTTCGAGAAAAAAATAAAATAAAAATAAATATAACATAAAGTGCTTATAACTAAAATTTTATATGCAAATTAAAAATGTGTATAAAAGCATGAAGATGCATATGTAATCAACTCCTGAAACTAACGAGGAAATTATCAATATTATCACTAACTTTGGCTATTTATAAACTATGTAAATAATTTGAATAAACAAGTCACACGATCCAACCTAAATTTAAAATCGACAGCCACACGATAGACTACACGGACCAGATCTCAAATCCCCTGTGCACTGTAAATTAAACCATGTAAGCTTAATAACATGCGAGCTAGTATTCGGCAAGACCCAATGGGTCACTTTCGAATCGCGCAGTGGACGACCACATCGAATGGCGCACGAGCGGAGTTGCAGATAAGTGAATCGACACTCAGTAAGGAAAACTTTACCCCAGTTCGATTCCATGTGGCAACTAGTGGGTGCCTTAATGGTACGAGTCGAGATGGGTTATTAATCATATCAAAGGTGGGTAGAAACACCAACGGGCAAAAAGACAGCGCCATAGACAGATCCCAACTGATGGCCTTGGGAAGACCAGCCTGAAGTCTCTGCCTTGGCTTAGGACCTTTGTGACCAAATCGTGCACATTGTTATATAGCGGGTCAAAGTTGTTTGGATAACGAGTTGGATCTTATATTTTCTCGAGGTTTGAATAGACAGAGAATCTGACCGACCCACTTCACTCCTCTCTCCTTCGTTACTTTTTTCTGGCGCGTCTTCCCAATGCTCAATACCCATCCCCTCTCTCCTCCTTTTCCCCACACGATCTCTCTCTCAGTCACATTCTTTTCTCTCTCTGTCTTGTCACCTTCTCTTCACCTCTCTCTTTCTTTTCTGCACTCTCCCTCTCACGCTCTCTCTCTCTCTCTCCCCTGCACCCTTCTCTCTCCGCAATAAAAACATTTGCCACCTCATCGTTCTCTCTCTTCCCCCCTCATTAATTACACTTAGAAAACCGCTGCCACCTCATCCTTTTCTCTCTCCCTTTAATCCCTTTTCTCCTTTTCCTTTTTCTGCGCTACCCATCTCCCATCATCTCATCTCTCTCTCTTCTTTTTCTTTCTTTTTCTCTCCACTGCCACCTCATCTTTCTCTCTCTGCCTTTCTTTCTTTCCTTTTCTTTTCCCACGCACCTGCACCACTCTCTTTCCTTTTTTTTTTTCTCCCTCCTGCGCATTGGATGCCCCATCAATCCTCTCTCCCATGCCGATACACCAAATAACCTTCCCGGTGATTTGAGCCATGCGGACTCCCACTCCCCGTTCTCTCACTTTCTGTCAAACTCTCTCATTCCCCATAAAAATTTCTTTCATCCAATTAATTTAATTCGTTTTTAATATAAGTTTCGCAGACCCCCTCCACTACTGAGCCTCACCGTTTATTCATATACATCTTTCTGCCTTCTCTAGCTTTGAGTTTTTGGATTCTCGAGACTAGGTTCAAAATATATTTCACAGAATATAAAATATTGATAAATAAAGAAGAGGAGGTGGAGGCTGGATGAAGGTGCTCAATCTAAACGTCGCCAACTTATGATCTGTCAGCACCATCTCTGAACACTCCGGGTAAAATATCCATTATTTCGATGCTCTTTCCTATTTTGGTCGCTTGTTCTGTTGTTCTGTGTGACTGCCATGTTTTTGTATCCGTGACGGCAGTGGTCATCGAGCCACTGCCTAGATGGTTCAGTCCTCATCTATTTTGCTACTAAACTTAACTTATTGTGTTACTACCTCGGGATAATTTAGGATTTCAGCGGTACCCTAATTCTGACTGTTCAATGAACCCATTTGAACCGTGAATGTAGTAAGTTACCAGAATGTAACTTTTTGATAAAATACTGTACCCTAAGTACTGCTAAGCCTATCTGACCTTTCGGGTACACCTAGCAGCAACCATGTTACTGCTGCACTGGTTTTCCAGCGCCAGTGCAGCAAGTGTATGTGCTAGATTTGCTGTGTTAGGAAAGCAAATGGTCTAGTGAGGTGCTATTCAGCTTTACAGATTTTTACTATCTTAAATAAGTGATTAGAAATTTAATTAGCTTAATACTAAATTTTAAAACTCATTAAGTTATGGATCCTTAGAAACTAGATAAATATATGAATAAATAATACTTAGATACGATATTAGAAAAAAAATATAATAAATAAAAGAAAATAACAATTTAATGATATTTAGTATTCCAATAATATTTGAAATGTTAACTAATTAACTAAAAGATTGCTAAACACAATTATTATTAAGTGCAATATAGTAAGAATAGATAACTAAAAATAACAAATAGGATTAACACACAAACATAATAGAAAATTTAAAATAAACCAACTTGTGTTTATTGTGTTTTTTATGTATCTTTCTTCTATACTATATGTATCACAAATATTATAACGATTAATATGCCACTTAGTTATAAAATAAGATAGTTAGGATGTACGTCAACATAGTTAGGTTATTATATGACTAGTAATACGCAACGAGTAAATCAAGTAACTGAACTCGGTATGATAATAGCTACATAATTAAATGAATCAAATGTAATGCATGTATATATATATATATATATATATATAGGGATAGGCTATTGTGCACTATAGTGTCTAGGTTCTTTTGGCATTAGACCCTTCTTCACCATTGGATTTAAAACTTTCTAGCCATTCATTTGGGTGCCTTCTTAATATTACGAACGTAATGGTACTATTTCCCCCCTCTGGATACTTTTCCCTCTTTATCGCCTATACTAAGTACACGTCTTCCAAACTTCTAGCTTTACGGGTTCAATTTTTATATCCCTTCGATTTTTTTTTTAATTTTTTTATTTTTTTTTATGACCGTTCCATCCCTGTTTTCCTAGAAATTATGAAAGAATTTAGAAAGCCATGAAAGATACTGACCAAAAATTAAGCTCTGATACCAGGTTGGGGTCCGATCTCAGGATCTCAGCTTTCAAACTTCACAGATCACGACGGATGCGGGAGAGTAAGAAAGATAATTGCGGAATATGAACAAGAATTAAAGGAAAAAGTGGAATTTTATTAATATTGTCAAACTTAGAGAAGTAAGACTTGCTGGTTCTCAGCGTGTCCTGCAACTCTGAATACACAAGGTATTTATAAGCTGAGAGACTCAAGAGTCTGGATTCTAATTTACCACATCGGGTGCTCATTGGGCCCCATCGACATATGAATAAATTGATATCCACAATACTCTGTCTCAAAAGACAACAAAAGTGACTGGGTGACTCATCTAACCACTCAGACAAAGGACAAAGGTGCTCATATAATTGAGCAAAATATAACAAAAGTGAGTGGGTGACTCAGCTAACCACTCAGACAAAAAGACAAAGGTGCTCATATAATTGAGCACTACACTCCAATAAAGTAAAAGATGCTTATATAATTGAGCACTACACTCCACTCAAAATAAAGCAAACTTTTGGTGAACGGCTCCAATCCATCCACCTGTAACCCATTCTTGCAGAACTTGTGTCCGTCCATCTGTAAAGGGACTTTCACTTGAAAAATAAAAGCAAGAAAACACATAATATAGAACAGACTCAACCTAAAAAGACAGCAGTTACCCGTAGGACCCTGTCAGTCTGAACTTTAATTTATTTTATACTAATTCAGCAGCTCATGAACTACTACTGAATTTTGGACTCAAAAATAAAAGAGGCTCATCATAACTTCCTAAAACTCTACATTTTTACATTGGACTCAAGAATGAATTCAAGATCTTTTTCAATTCTTTTTAGTTTTTCAAATTGCTCCTTAAGTTCCCAGTAGTTATCAGTTAAAGTACAATCACTGTGTTGATATGGCTTACAGTATTTTTCTTCACACGCAATAATTGAAACTAACTGTCGTATGTCCACCAAGGAGTTTCGCACCTGCAGTTTCTTAGTGTCGGACAATCTTTGTGCGATTTCTTGGTGTGTTTCAAGATTCTGGCCTGGCTTTTTGAGTCCTTCGAATATATGTGCATGTTGCTCATCTGTGGAAAGGTTTCCTTGATTCTCTCTTGCAATGACTGAACTTGTTCCTTCGGTGTTGACTGATTGTTTTTCTCTCCATTGCTTAGTTCGTCCAGTACTGGTTCCAACTTTTCCAACATTAACTCCTGGTTGTCTGTTAGACATTTTGTGCTGAGAGTAAATGTTGTTAGCCGAGAGAGATTATCTGCTAGTGAGTTCAAGCGTCCTTCAATGTGTTCAAAGTTTACCTGTACGCTTGTACCTGTTACAAAATCAACAAATTTCACCCAACGAACTCTCGAGGGTTTGTTAGATGAGGACTTGTTGTAAAAACTGATTATTGCTTGGCAATCCGTCCTCAAAGTGATTTCGGGTTTATCCAAGTAATGAATCTTCATTGCGGATAAAGTCTCCATGCAAGCATGTATCTCTGCATCAATCGTTGATTTTATAACATCAAATTTTCCGCTAGCATAGGCACAAATTTTTTCAGATGATTTAGGGTCATGTTTCCTGGGTTTCCACTTGCACACGCCTCCCCATCCTTCCATGCACCCATCAGTTTCCAAAACAATATAAGCATCCTCCGGTGGGAAGCTCAGATTCGGTAAATTCTGGACTAATTCCTGAATTTTTCTTATAAGATCAATATCTGAGGCTTTCAAGCGTTTATCACCGTGTGAACTAACTTTCGAGTAGAGAGGTCCTAGTAAAATTCCCAGTTTCGGGATGTAAGATCTGGCGTAATTTAATATCCCGAGCCATGATCGAAGACCTTTCTTTTCTTTGAGTTGCTCAATATCAAAATTGGCAATCTTCTTTATTATATGCGGCTGGAGCTTGATTTTTCCACGATTTATCTGAGCTCTTAAAAAATCTATTTCTGGTATTGCAATCTTCATTTTCGTTGGTGATAAGACCAGACCGTGTTTTTCACATATGTCTAACATCATCTCTAAGTGTTGTGAGTGTTTTTTTCTTCATTTTCGGAAAATAGCAGAATATCATCTATGTATACCGCAATAAATGCCTCTGTTCCTCTGAAGCAATTATTCATTTTTCTCTGGAATATTGCAGGAGCATTTTTCAGGCCAAATTGCATAATTAACCATTCATACAATCCTCCTGGTACTATAAACGCTGTTCAGGGTATTGACTCAGGACTCATGGCAACTTGATGGAAGCCACTCTTTAGATCAAATTTTGAAAAAATCCTGCTATTACTTATTTTCTTTAGGATTGTATTAATTCCAGGCAAACTATACTGGTCTTTGTGAGTATTATCATTTAATGTTCTGTAGTTTAAGACCATTCTCTCTTTCCCTTTGATTTCTTTTTTCGTTTTCGGGTCAATAGACGTTCTTTAGTTAACAATGAAAGCCATTGTTCTATGCTTACTTGTACTTGGTCTAATGACTCCAATTTCCAATAACGCCTTGATATTCCTATCAAACTGCTCCTTCATTAATGGCGTTACATGTTTAAGCGGTTTATCCTCTATTGTAAGGTCCGGATTAATTATATCCAATATGCAAACGACCTTATTTCTCTGCCAGTGTTTAAGAGGATCATTCCCGATAAATCCTTGTTCTTTAAGCCTTGATAACAGGCTACTGAATCTTTTCTCAAATTTGAGATTTGTAATTAAAGACTGCTGATATAACGCATCCTGAATTGTTATATATTCGATTTCATCTAATCACAATTCGTCAATCGCAACTGTGTGGGCAACAGTTTCTGTTGTGGTTTGAACAATTGTGACATTTTTATAGAATGTAATCACATTTTTATGTCTAATTCTACGTTCGGGTTTAGTTGTGACTCTAGACTCCTGTTATACCCGATTTGTCGCTTTCTGGGTAATCTTCTTGAGATTTCCTGACGTAATCTATGACCACGTCTATAGTTTCTTATTTGATCATCTATTGTTAGAGTCTGGTTTTCATTACGGCTGTTCTGTTCATGATTAGATATAGGCGGCCGTGGTCCCGTAATGGTTTCCGTACGTGTTCGGTTCATTTTTAGGAAGATGAGGACTTCTTCTTCTCTTCTTCAAATATTTTACGTGGATCTTTGAACACGAAAAACGGTACTTCCTTCTTTTTAGGTCTAGGGACTGGTTCTTCTAGACTTAGCTTATTTAGACTCTTTTGTAGATCTTCGATTGTATTTGTGATATCAGATTTTGTCCCAGCTGACGCTTGTTCAGCTACAACTTTTCTGATATTATGGATGATTTCTTACAATCTTCAATTCATTCGCTTATCTTAACCAAGAGTTGTATTATTGTGTTATTTTGCTTGATTATTGTTGATGTGCCTTTTGTTGCTTCAGTTGGTTTCACAAAACCAACCGCGGGTTCTTCAATTGATTCGGTTGCTTTTAACGCTTCCAAGTAGTTTGTGCTCTTTTGTGTTATTCTCCAGTCGCTCATGTATTAAAATTTGGTTAAGTACATGTTTTACTGACTTTTAATTTCAAGTTTTCTAGGTCCACAGTTCAGGATTGGTCATATTTTTACAAATTGAAATTTTTACATAATACTCAAAAAGTACGAATCTTAAAACAAGGGATACACATCTAATGGTTTAGTTTACCCAGTGCCACAATTCTTTTGGCATCATGATGCATTTTAGCATTTCTCTATATATATATACCTATATGAACATATACATATACGCGTAGATAGTAATTTACACTCGAATCACCACCAACAAAGTTGGACTAAGTATAACTATATATATGATGTTATATATTGATCAATTGCTCTATATCGCATAAAAATGTAATGTACAATTAAATTACGTACGATACATACACTCAAATATAACTAAGTAATATTACAAAGATAAATATATATATGTATGT
This sequence comes from Eleocharis quinqueflora, assembly GCA_964058865.1. Taxonomy (NCBI): domain Eukaryota; kingdom Viridiplantae; phylum Streptophyta; class Magnoliopsida; order Poales; family Cyperaceae; genus Eleocharis; species Eleocharis quinqueflora. The sequence continues at coordinate 84,883 of CAXKVX010001530.1, forward strand.
AGATCAACTTCTTTATGTCACATTAAATACAACACTTGATATACGCACAATAATGATTAAGTATAGGTTTAGTCATAATAACGTGTGTTGGTCAATTTCTCGAAAGCACATTAAATATAATACATATGACATATTGAATAAGTAACATTAAATACGATACATATAAAATACACATAAATTATGACTAAGTAAATGATTAATCACAATAACATATACATTGATTCAATTTCGCTATATCACCTTAATGACATTTCAATACACACTCATTTGTGATTAAGTGAGTAGTTAATGCAAATAGTATATATTGATCAATTTCTCTATAAACACATGAATAATATAAATACACATATATTAGTTAATATCCAATTAACTATTTTCCTTTCTCCTTTCATTAGTTTAATAATAAAAGTGCACAACTAAAAGTGGTTGAATTTATAGCATGCTTGCTTCGTGCTATTTCTTTACTGTTGATTCTATAGGATATCGTCTTTGACGACGTAGTTATGTCAGAACATTAGCAAGCACATAATTTAAGACATCACTTGAATAAATAAATTAAAAGTAAGCACCAAGTAAAGTAATAGAAAACTGTAGGAATATAATACTCACACCCTTGGTGCAGATAGGACACTGCACTGAGATTTGACTAAGTAAATATAACAATGATATTCTATTAGGAGCATCAACGACGTCTCAACGTCTACACTTTATCTTATCTTATTTCATAAAGAATTTTACAACACATTAGACTGACAAACCCTAACGTCAAATAGGAAGTTTAGTAAACTGATGTCCGACAGCGGAAGACAAGGTGACTCTTGACCATGTGGGTGCAGACAGAGTCAACGAAACTGCAAAAGATTTCCCAAGTAACGCTTAGACATCAGCGCTGGAATATCGCTTTATCAGGTGTGGATTCCTGGGGATTATATTCCTTTCTCTTTTAATAGGACCTACCAGACTTACCTAAACTGAATTGCTGTACCAACTACCAACATTAATTAATCAGCCCCGTAGACTTGAACTGTCATATTTACATGCTGGTAACTGCACCATTATTTGAGACCAACCTGCATTTGCATGTCACCTGCATTCATATTGCACGTAAGATCCGATATACGGATCATATAGGCTATTAGACTACTTATAGGTAGTTGCGTATAAAATACTATGTATATATTCTCGTCGGGAGTGATGAGAGTCGGGCCGGTGAGTCTAGCTAGGACGAATGTAGTCTGGGGGCATCGTGAGGATGGATTACGTACGCAAGCTCAACGCCCGTGGGGTCCATTTCTCGGGATGTCCCTAAGGACATTCGATCACTGCTCACCATCGATGACCATCACTTGATGGCTCGTAGTGCCAGTTTGAGTGTTTGGTTTTCAAGATCCTTATTAATATAAATATTATAATATCCTCATTTGAGTGATTAAGGTTCGATTTCTCAGTTTAGAGTATGCGTGTCACATGTGAAGTATTGGAGCTATTTCGTTCTTTATATATTTCTATTAGCCGATGTTTCAAGATCTCTAAATATTCGAAGGGGTTCCCCTAATAACTCTTAGCAAGTAACGAGGAAATCTGGGCCTCCCCTTGGCTTTAACTAGTACAGGGAGTTCCCTTTTTATTATTATTCAAACGGGTAGTCGGTTCCTTATTTCCGTATGACGGCTGAGACCGAGAGTTTATGTTTATTTGTTTCTTTTTGTAAGGGTAGGCTTCTCGGTTCGCTTATTGATCGAGTGTGTGCTTTTATAGCCGCTCTGCTTTTACCAGGGTGTTTCGTTCTGGAACTCAGAATTTAAGTTAGATTGGCGTCTGATTATACTAGACCCGTCTAACTATACCCTTAGATTTGGCGGCTGATTATACTAGACCCGTCTAAGGGGGCGAATCCTGAAGTCCTACCACTCGAGTTTTAAAACTTGACAAATTCATTCCTTTGTCTGGGAGTTTGATTATCTTCTCATATCAGTTGTTATATATTACTATTCCTCATAAATATTTTCGGGGTTTCTTTCTCGTATCGTCTCTTTGGATAGATTTTTAAATATTTATTTAAATTGATTAACGGTTAAACAATACACAAGCTAGGTGTAGTAACTTGATATAGGTAATCTTAGTAAATGTGATTGGTCCAACCTTGAATCGGATATAATCTCAAAGGCTGGACCTTAATCCACACTGAGTAATTTTTATAAATTACTCACGTTCCACGGTTGGTTGTGGGGTCCAGGTAAGGAGCAAGAGATTCTTTTGATGTCCAGAGGAGAGCGCTAGGATGGAGTCCCCGGCGTCTTTCGTTTTGAAGATCACTTCTTTTGTTTCTTCATTTCTTTTGTAGGATTAGTGTGTAGTAGGTTAGCTAGGGTCGGTCCCACGTCCTTTGATGGGATCGTCCTCTTCTGTATGTATTTTATTTTTGTTTAGCTTCCGCTGTAAACTTTGTATCTTGACGCTGGATTATACATATGTATTTGTTGGATGTTCATGTACTGTGTGAATTGTGTGTGCTTTTCCTCAAAATTAAATATAATAAATTAATCTTATTTGTATTTCCGAGTGACAAATTAAGCCTTCCGTGTACTTGAAATCAAGTACACGTGGCGGGATTAACACTCCTAAGTTAGTCATTATTTCTGGGGTGTGACAAACACACTCTCAACTTGCTAGCATATTCCAGCGATAGTATGATTCTTAGATGTTGTTGCCACTCGCATCAGGAAACTCAATCTAATGAGTTTTGGAGTTTGAGAGATCATAAAAAGATATGTGGCGATGAACTTACACATTTGTTTGAGACATCATAAAGAGATAATTCGAAATAAGGGCTCTTCGCCATGGCTCACAAACCATGTAGAGATGCAAATATTGGAGATTGATGGTGGTAGCCTTCTTAGATATGAGGGTTATCATCTCTGTCAGGAGACTAGTCAAATGAGGACTCATGTTAACTGTTCTGGATGGCAACAACTTGAGTACCTTTCTTTCCATCTCTATAATTGTTTAAAAAGCAACATAACCCATCACGAGCAATCAAATTAAAACAGAAGATACATAATCAGATCAGTACTATCGTGTTAGATCTTATCCGACAAATATTATTACCTTTATTTTCTTCAAAAATTGCACCTCATAGGTTGTCTAGATGTAATGCATAATAACAACTCCCCACACCAATGCCTAGAACAGATGACAGAGTACCATGTCTTCTATAAGAGAAGTTTATTTAGGAATCGATCCCCGATCACTGTGGAAAGTGGGCGTAGAGAGTATTTTGTGAGTGTGCGTGGCCTACAAGAATGTATAAAAAAACAACTCCCCAAACAAATAGTTTGTACTATGATTGAATTACTTTTAAGACAAAGGTTGTATATCACCCTCAACCCTAGCTCAAAGCTCTGCCACTATCTTTTTGTCTTGTACCCCTCAATAAAGGTCATATAGAACAAGATGCACCATTAACAAGCTGTTTAAATTGGAAAAGGAGATAACAAAAAAGAGACAAACTTAAGGCACTCGTACTGACCTTATGGCGCTATGTGTGGCAGTGAGGACTACAAGATGCAAGCACGATGACAAGGAGCGACGATCGAAGGAGAAATTGAATAGTAAGATATTATAGTGTGGAAGAGAGTTGAGAGTGATGATATGGTGCGAGAATCCGATTGTGTCGATGGAAGAGGAAAATTTAGTGGGTCTGTCGAGGAATATGATTTCCGGAGGAGAGCCGTGAGTGATGATGCGGCGTGGGTCAATCCCAAGTTCTTGTCTGGTTTAAAGTTTGGTGTATGAATTTGGGTCCAGGTTAGAGCGCGTTTGGCATTAGAAATAGGACGGTCAACGATATTTTTTTCTCTTTTATCCGATCTGTATCTTATTCTATAAGACGGGTTTTTTCGTTAGCTTATCAGATATGGACAATATTTTTTTCGTTAACTAAATGAATAAGAGTAATAGAAGAGCTATTTTGTACCCGTTAACTTATTGGGTAAATATAAAATAATATATATACTCTATTTGAAAATTGTAAAAAAAATTAATCCATTAGTAATTTAAGTTTTTAGGAGACCATCTAATTATTTGTCATCTTCTCAATAAAACTCTTAATTTTCAACAGAATATTAAAATTTTTCTCTTGGATTCTATCAAAATTAAATTCATCAAACTAATTATTTATTTACTTTTACCATACATTTAATTTTTTAAAAAAAACTGTAAGTATAATTATAGCCCAAGTTTAATATTTCACATTATATATTATTTTTTCTCCTTAATGTATATACACTACTTGCTCTCGTGTTGTGCTTTTGTTAATGAAAATATTAATTTTAGGTGTATTTTGTGTAAAATATGATTTATTTATAAAACTAAAAATGTTACATTAATATTACATGTATCGTCCTTTATTCGTTCGTTATTCTTTTAATGGATAAAAGTAGAATAAGTGTAAGTCAAATTTTAACAAGTAATAGTAAAATACGGGTAAAAGTAATTTTAAATATATATGGATACAAAAATGATTCCATCTGCCGTTTCGTATCAATTGACACCCCTAATTGAAAGATGGAATCAGAGACTAATTTTTAAGACCCGCCCCAAAAATTGTTCTTTTAGATGCAACTTTTGTGGCATGTAAGTAACCGTATATTCTTTCAGGTGTGCTTCGTTTTATCAAGCTCACTTGGGTTAAGGTGCGATTATAAAATTGGTAAAACATACTAGTACTTAATTGACTAATAATATAAATATATTTCAATACCTCGAGTATTAAAATGATATTTGAACTGTTAAGCCCTGCAGGGCTCAAAACAATTTATCGCGGGCCTTACAAAATAGGCTAAAAGGCCAGTAGCTATGTTTCAATTATTGTTTTATCCTGCTTTCTCTTCGTTTGTTTCCCTATTCCGCATTTCCGCTTCCATCTTTTATAACCAAACGAACTCTAATTGGGCCCAAATTCAGACACTGAACTTTCGAACCAGAAAGCAACAAGCTTTGAAAACAACAGCGATCGATCGCGCCGCATCGTATCCTCCCAAAATTGTATCCCTTGACATCGACAGAAGCCGTAAATTCCCTCTTCCATCGACGCAATCGAAGAAAATTCTCGCGCCATCATCACTCTCGACCCTCCTCCCCAAAATATTACCGTACTCAATTCTCCTTGGATCGAGCTTTCCTCGCCTCCGTGGTTGCATCTTGCGTTCGTCGTTGCAATTCTCTCCTACGGTCGCAAGGTCAGTACATGCGCCTTAAAATTTTCTCTTTATTTTGTTATGTAGTGGCAAAGCTTTGAGCTAGGGTTGGGGACTTGGGGTTGATATCAGCCTTCGTCTTAATAATTCAATCATAATACCAAAAGTTAGTTTGGAGGAGCTGTTATTTCTTACAATTAAATAACCTATGAGGTACAGTTTTGGAATAGCGGTAATGATATTTGCAGGATAAGTCTTAACAGTTAACACAGTACCTGTCTGATTATATATTTCCTGTTCTGATTAGATTTATGATGAGTTCCGTTACTTATTTTAATAGTTATAGAGATGGAAAGAAAACTAAAGCAGTTCCCATCCAGAGTGGCTAATATGGGCTCTGATTGGACTAATCTTCCAGCAGAGTTGATAACCATCATATCTGAGAAGGCCACCACCACCAATCTTCAATACTTGCATCTTCGCATGGTTTGTAAGTCATGGCGAAGAGCTCTGATTTCAGACCCCCGCCATCTTCCTTGCCAGTCCCCTTGGCTACTAATTCGTCGGACAAATGTCGAAAATCGTTGCCACCTATTGTTTTATGATCTCATTAAGTCCAAAACTCATCAGCTTGAGTTGCCTGACTTGAGTGGCAAGAGCATCTATGGGTCGTACTATGGTTGGATTGTGCTAGTACGTGAAGAGAGTGTGTCATTGCTCAACCCCATCACCGGAAAGTCCATCGAACTTCCTTCGTTGGATGCCCCTCCAACCAATTTGGTTCCTGTAATGTCTAAAGGCGAAAGCTCTGTTGCTCCACTCAACAAACGTCATGTACAAAAGGTGGTGTTGTCTTGCAATCCTTCCGTACCTGGTTGCATTGTCGTGGTTTCGGTTGTGTCACCGTCAGATTGGGAATTGGGATTCTGCCGAATTGGTGATACACATTGGACTGGATTGAGGAAGAGGGATAAGGGCCGAAATCTGTTGGATTTTACTTGTGGTAATAATTCGGTGTATGTGGTAAATAATAGAAAAGAAGTGTTAGCCTATGACCTTACAAGCCTTGTCATGAGGATGTTTCCTTCTAAAATCAACTACAACAGCGTTCATGATTGCCTAAATATGGTTGAGGCGGGTGGAAGATCTGATGGGCCACTTATAGTAATCACTACTGAATACCTTGGAAAAACTGATCATATTTATGTGTATCAATGGATTAACTTTATGATGCGATGGCGTCGAGTAAAGAATATTGGAAAGAGTGTACTATTTCTCAGTCATGATAATTGTTTTCAACTGCAATCAGAGGACAAAAAACAAAATGAAATATATTATGGCGTAACACATTCTCTGTCAAGCAAATCGTTTCGCGTTGGCATCAATAAGGTGAAGTTGGAAACTGGCCGTGTGGTTCCTCATAGCCCTAGCCCTACCGAAGTATTCCCTACAATCTATGAACTGCATATGTGGTTCTCACCTAGCTTGATCTAGATATTGGGGGTATGTGTAAAGTCAAATCATCTGTGCTTGTTCCAGGTACTGATCCATAACTCTGTGACTTCTAATTCTTTTCCTTTATTTGAAAAGAAAATTCTATTTTATTTTGTGTTTTTTGTAGCTTTATGTACGTATGGGTTTTCCACATGATTCAAAATGGTCATTGGTAGCAACAAAAGCCTATTTGTTCATTATTGTACTGCAACAATGAGCATGTCTCCATCATTAAATGTTCTAGGGGATATCCTCGTTTGCTGTGAGTAAAGTGCAAATGAATGATTGATTGCTAAAAGTACTACAGTGCCCGTAGAGGAAATATCATCGCAATGTCACAAGCATGGTTAGAAAACAATGAAATTTTTAGATATTAGTACTAGCTGAAGTGTAGGCCAATACCTAAAGCTTCTGTAGGCATTGGAGCTGAGATCTGTGCCTAGAATCCAACACCTATTGGGAGATCAAAATAGCAAATAAATCAACTGTTGTTGTTCAAGTACTGTACCTCATGTAAATAAAACTCAAACTGTAGTTATGCAAGTACTGTCAATCCTGTAAATGAAACTCAACTGTAGTTATGCAAGTACTGTACATGATGTCAAGAAAACTCAATTGTAGTTATGCTAGTACTGTCAGGTAAGTCATTTCTGGAGCTTCCTTTGCTAAATTGTTCTTCATGACAGTTCTTATGAATTGTTTTTTATCACCTAAATATTAGACCATCAGGGTGAAAATATTAGAATTATTTTAAATCCATTTGAAGTCTCTGGGTGGCATCAAGGATGTAAACTAATAATGGAATCATTTTTAACAGTTAAGTTATTATGGACATGTAGACTTACTATTTAAAATGATGCCACCATACTTCTAGAAATGGTGTTATTTTCTCATGTACACGGATTTCTTGTAGCTGTTTTTAATCATTAATGGAGGAGTAGGAAACAATTTTGAATTAATGTCAAATGCTGTGGTGAGGAAAACATTAAACATGAGTTGTAAACAGTAATCAAGAAAGGCTTACCAGAAAATCTTGTTTTTGAAAAATTCTATTTCCAAGAATTGGGGCTGCACAGAATTGAAGTTAGATGGTGAACTCTGTAGTAGTAAATCTGGCATATCTGTTACATAAGCAGGTGAATGATTCCCTGGTTCCATCATCAATCCAAGAAGTGCTATTGAATTAAGCATCTGTTTGGTACACTGCTAGTGTATATTGCTGAATGTACACCATTCGTGTATATTTAGTTATATAGCACCATGTGAAGAGAATTCTTAGTCTATTTAAGATTTATACAATTTAAGTCCCATCAATTCATATTACCAAAATATCGAAAACCATACAAGCATATGATGTATGAATTACTAGAATTGCATTGTGTTACTCTTGAACTCTGAAGAAGTGTTAAGGGCATTAGACAATTGCAAGACTGACTCTGGTTGGACAAATTGACTTATCTATTTTGAAGTTGGAGAAGACATTTACATTTTGGGTTATAGTTCTGATACCTTCTTTACAGGTATCGGATGATACCATTTCTTTGTGGGTTCTCCATTTCCATTTTGAAGCACTGTGGCACCCTCGGATATGTGTCACACTTTTTGATGCTACATTCTAGTCACATAAAATTCAGTTTCTGTGATGTTCATCTGGGTCTATTGTTATTTTTGAAAATGTCATCTCCAGTTTACCTTCGGATTGCTCCACACCCCTTAGATCAAGATCCGATTGCTAGTTTATTTATAAAAGAACACTGAAACAATTTGTACTAGTCAAAAACTGATGGAATATACCACCATCTGTCCACCCACTTATAAATAGCCCCTTCCTCACCAAATCAACAAATATGCTATGGATTCTAAGCACTGATTACCTTGGGATCACTCTCTTTCATATACACAAGAGTTGTGTGCAGTGACCGAGCATGATAATTGGCTGGTTCACTTGTAGAATGCCCTCAAATTCGGCCTTTTCTAGGTTTTCTTCAGCCACATATGAGTTCGATTTCCTAGTTGAGTCTCTTTTTACCTATCTGGACACATCTTTCTCTTCTGAAATAATTAAGACCTGATGCAAACTAAAAAGCACAAAGAAAAAGTTGTTTAAAAGTTTAAGCACATCCCACAACAAAAAATAAAAACAACAAATATACCCTGTTAAATAAAAAAAAAAGTTGAACTCGTGATGATCACCAACAGGAAGGGACTTATAGGTTCCACAAATTTGGGTATGCAGATCTTGCGGTCTAAACTGGTTACGACTGAGAGAAGGCATGTAGGTGACAGGTGAGAGGAGTGTGGGCTGATTGATGAATGACGGTATCAGATGGTGCTGTGCCTCTTTATCTCGTAATGTTTGGTTGTGTAGTTAAGAGTTATGGTGTGGTAGAGAATTAGAGATTGCGGGTAGGGTTTCTCTAATACTTTTTATTCTTCTAGAATGTAATTAGAGTGGTAGAACCCTTTCCTAATTATTTTGTATCCCTAATTTATCACTACGGCTTTATACCTACAGGCTTTTTCTGAAAAAAGAAGTTACAAATGGATAAATTTAAGGCCCACAATCGTTTTCTCGGGTGCGAGTGTCTTATAGGCCTTAAAGCATTTCCTTCTAGTGAAATGGAAATGTGGAGGCTTTCATTATAAACCAAAAGTTGGGAGACGAAATTAAGATTATAGGAGATGATTGTGTTCTTCTGTTGAAGAACATGTTTTCATATTTTCAAAATAAATAGATTGCTTAAACTTTCTTAGAAAAAGGAGAAAAGAAATGAAATTAAAGATGCAATAAGCAGCTTTGTCCTTGGAGATATTAATAGTTTCCTTTATGAGACTACAATTTCACATGCAAAACTGCAGCCTCTTTGCTGCAATACCTTGTCATACAAATTTTTTCCCATTGAATCCCCTGAGACAGTTTGGAGTTTGGACTTGTAGAAATTAACTTCTTTCCTTCTCAATCTATGGAAACTATCATACACGGAAAAGTCCCCTGCCTTCTGCATTCATGTTGGTAATTAATGAAATTGGTTTATTCTACAGTAAGTTGCATATATTTGTTTTGACAAAATGACGCTGAATTTTCTTCTTCCCTGCTGCAACCCAAAGATGCAAGTGTTTGAACTATAATTTCTTCTATTTGTTTAACATTTCTTTCTTTTAACATCAAATTAGGAAGTTTCTTAAAAGAAACTTTTGCGATTTCTGGTTTAGTTCATTTATGTCTCATAGTTTGTTTTTATTAATCTTTAATTTCTGTAATTTCGATAAGCTAGATAAATTATGCAATTTAATGATCTCTTTAATATACAGTCCAAATGATTTAATTGCATATGCTGAGTAATTAAATCTCAAGGTACTCTTGTAATTGCTCTCATGAGAAGTATTTCTTTCTGTTATTTTCAGCTAGTAGATGAGTTATGAACTGCTACTGGGACCGATCGAGATCTGATGTTGAAGGTGTAGCTAGTAGAAAGAGGTCATCCTTTTGTTGAGCTGGTGTTCTAGGACCATATAATACAAGGGGTCGGTGATTATTATGATATATATTACTGACAGATATGGAAAAAATAGTGTGGAGTAAGGATACAGTATGTCTGTATGTCTGTATGTGATGAATTGACTTGCTATTTCACACTGCATGTTTTGACGGTTGTTTGGTATGTTGCATACCATGGATACATGCTATTCTAGAAGAATACGTGTGTGCTTGGTATGATTTATTGTCTTTCTTAGGTAAGATTTTGTGAAGTCTCCAAGTAGAGCAAAATCCATTTATCAGTGTTTGGGTTTGTGTCAGATAAGCTTTTTGCATTATGAGGCCTCAACTGTATGCTCTGCATCTCCCAGTTTAATATACAATTACTGACATGAACATGTATTTCGCTTGTGGTGCTGCTTACTTTAATGGACCCTGTTGTATTTTTCTCCTTTGTCTTTTATAATTTTTTAAACATTTTTACTTTTAGGAATAATTGGGATTTGGGAGGTGGTGATTGAAATAACTTCTTCAAAAAAAGGTCACAAATATTGTTATCTTATAATAATATACAATAGGGCCAACTGTGACACACTCATAAAAAGATTGATTAGATTCAGTAAACTCAGCTACCAGCGCTGTAAACTCTCTGATTCATTAGCATTGAAGCCAAATTATTCACTCAAGAAGTGGCTATCCGAAGAACGCACCCATCTGACTGCTGCCCTCGATTTAGATATCTAATTCAGTTCTTCTGTATATCTGGAACATTTCGATATAAGCTTCTACTCAGATGCGTTTTTGTTGAAAAATAGGAGAGACGGAATGGCTGAGAAATTGTTTTCTACTCAGATACATGGTCCACATTTCTCTTGATCAAGAGCCCTCTCTTCATTTTCAAGCTGAGGGTCTTCCATAGTATCTGCAACATACATGGTCCACCATGCTTCCTTTGCCAGTTCTTCAATTGCCCTTCCAGTTTTGCCTTCCAACTACCCGACCAGTCATTCTTTGAATAATTAATTTTTGCCTTGTAAGCATTTGTTGTTATTCCACCTGAATCTTCAAAGCAAGTTTTATTTCTTGCTAGCCAACACACCCATAGGATTGCCACACTGATATATGACCTAATAGTTCTTGAATAGTGCTATCTATGTGTTGTAATATATCCAAAAATTCTGTAATATTCCAAGGCAACCTGTACCAGTGCAATAAGTATGATACCTCTGGAAATCTCTTGGATACAGTAAACACATGAAATGTCACCTACCCATTCTTTACTCATAAGATTTGTCTTTGCCAGTATCTTATTTTTACTTCAGAGCAATAGAAAGATTTTAAATTTTCAAGGCACCCATAATTGCTACACTATATTGGCCAGCCAGTCGCACCACCCTGAAGATAACCATTAATATAGTTCCTTTGGTTTATTTATTTATTTATTTTTATTTCCTTATCTTGCCATAACACCTAATCTGGTTCCTCTGACAGAGGCATAAAGGGCAATATCAAATATCGTAAATCAGCAAACATTTTGTCTTAGCTTTTGTGATAGTTGCCTCCTAAACTGAATAGAATTCAGGCCCCAAGACATAATCAATATAAAATATCACTTAGTCATAAAAATAGTTATGTTGATTTGCTGCAAATTGTAAACAATGCTTATCTTCTTCCTAATTTTTTTCGTGCATTAATATAACAAAACAATGGCCAACTAGTTATAAAAGTTCTTTTAGTTCCTCTATATCCTGTGAAGTTTCTTGCATGGGTGCGTTTTGCCAGACGGTTAGTGTTTTTGAGGATTCGTGTGTCATTTTATTCTATTTCCTTGTTTCATTCTCGGTTTGGCTTGATATTGCAAGCAATGGTAAATTATGCTATCTTGCATTTAGAATCGATCCCATGTTTTGAGGAAACCCCACCCTTTAACGCCGGGTTTCAAGTGATTTAGGGGCCATTTCGAAGAATTTTGTGGCTGAAATCGTAATTTGTCCCTGACAAAGGGGATATACAGTAAGAGTGTGAGCTTAATTTTAGTCCCAGCAAACAAATTGAATTGAGCCTTGACTTGGTTAACCCTGACTGAATTTGCAAATTTGAAAGTGAAGGGATGAGATTAATTAGTAAATTGGTACATGCTAAGTAATTCCTCTGCCTTGTTTAATATTTTTTTAAATTGGTAATGCTGAGTACTTCCTCTGCTGTTTTCCACGAGTCTATTAAATTCAGAGCTTGTTTAATATTTTCCTAATTTGAAACGCGCTACTTTATTTTGTATGTTATTTTTCCTCCAATCTCTTTCCTTTTCGCTGGATCCCATGACATTGATCCCAAAATTAGTTTATAAATATTCCAAAACTGACATTAAATTGAAAAACATAATTTTCTTCTCCAAATAGCTTGCCTCTACTGTTGCATTATGGATCAGCTGAGACTAAAAGAGGCTGTCTTTGTTCAAACCTCCTTCGCTCTCCGCCTGTCAGATCACCTCATGAACCTCTCTTGCTCGACCGGCTCGAACCTCGCTTTTTCACCTCTTTCTATACACTCCCTCCTTGGCCTCCTAACTGTCGGATCCACCGGCCCCACTCACCAGCAGCTACTCTCCTTCCTCGGCTTTCCCATTGCCTCTGACCTCACAGCTCTCTACTCCGAGAAGACAAATGCTGTTCTTGCTGATGGATCAACTGTTGGTGGGCCCCACCTCTGCTATGCAAGTGGCCTGTGGGTGGATGATGGTACAAATCTGAAGGATTCTTTCAGAGATGTTGTGGGGTTGGTGTATAAAGCAGAAGCACATCATGTTCCGTTTCGTTCTCAGGTGATAATTATTTGCTACTGCATGTTTTGTTTTGCCAGATGATTCCATTAGCCTTGATATGTATATTATATACACTTTTTATATATTAGAAATACATATATGTCAGAACCAAATTAGTAATCTAAAGCGTAAAGCGGCTACAAGGATAACAAGCAGCTACGTACATAAAATTCTACTTAATTTACTCTCATGTACATGTCTGAGTTGTACAAATTTATTTAATTAGTTTCGTATTAATTTATTCCAAAAAGCCTGAAAAAAGCAGAAAGAAAATGAACAAATGGATTAAACAACTGACAGCTGGACACATCAAGGACCTATTTCTACCTCAATCTATAACCAGAGACACGCGATTGGTTTTAGGCAATGCAATCTACTTCAAGGCTTCATGGGCTACAAAATTCCATCGAAGATACACCAAAACAAACAAGTTTCATTTAATTAATGGGAGCTCCATCAAAACCCATTTCATGGCCAATGACAACAGTCGACAATTCATGGCCAATGACTGGAGATTTCTCGGAAATGGTCGATTCAGTGGAGAATAGTGAGTATTATGTGTCACAGATTGTACATAAGTGCTTTGTAGAGGTAAACGAAGAAGGTACTGAGGCAGCTGCTGCATCTGGGACAATAATGCTAGCTGGGTTTTCAATGCCAATTGAGGAATCGATTGATTTTGTGGCTGATCACCCCTTCCTGTTCTTGATTCGGGAGGATGGAAGCGGTGCTGTACTTTTTGTTGGATACTTGCTAAATCCGTTATTGGCCGGATAAAAATTCATTTTGAGTGAAATACATCATTGGTTATGTATTTGGTTGTGTTTATTTTCACTCAGTTTTTGTATATTTTGTTGAAACTAAGAAACCGGTTTGGATGTGCAGGCTACATTATGTGTAAATATATATTTTATGTATATATCAAAACCAGAGTTATTTCTTAATAATTATCTTCCTTATTTAAAGTTTTTTAATATCTTTTAGTATATATAATATATCATGAGAAAGACTAAAATAACATGCATATGACATTCATTCCGTGCTATACATATATATATAATTCAATAAATTGAGATTTAAGTTACTCAATAAATTTTTTATATCAAAATATTGTAAGAAATCAAATTTCGTGATTCTTAGAGCTTTCTATTTTTTAAAATATTTTTTCATATCAAAATATTGTAAGAAATCAAATGTCGGGTTTCGGGTCGTCATGTGTCGACAACTTTCAAGTCATGGGTCGGGTTGGGCGAGTTCAGGTCGGGTGTCGGGTCAGGTTGCATCACTCTTTTTTGGGTGACGGGTCCGGTCGGGCGAGACCGGGTTGGGTTTCAGGTCGGGCTGCATCGACAACTTTCAGGTCTTGAGTCCGATCGGGTGAGAACGGGTCGGGTTCGGGTGGGGTTGCACCGACAAATTTCAAGTATTATTTTGAGTATTAAGTTCAATCGTTCAATATCAGATCGTGTTATTAAAATGTGTTAGTAAATCTTGACTTTTTCTGATGTTAATTTGTTAGTAAAATTAGATTATGATGTGGGCAAAATATAATTAGATCAATTTATAGGTTGTATCAAGTCAAGTCGGGTCGGGTCAGGTCGGGTTCGGGTCCTCATGTGTCGCTCTATCTCGGATTACGGGTCGTCTCAGGTCGGATCGGGTTGGACTTGGGTCCTCATGTGTCGTGCCATCTCGGGTTACGGGTTGTCTTAGGTCGGGTAGGATCAGACTCAGGTCGCTCATGTGTCGCTTCGTCTCCGGTTACAGATCATCCCGGGTCGGGGTCGGGTCGGGTTCAAGTTGTTTGACTTTATCAAAATATCGGATCGGATCGAGTTCAGATCGGATCGGATCGGATCGGATCGGATTTTGTCACATCTGGTTTATGTAGGTTTAAGAGTAATAGACGGGATACCCAAATCGTACTCAGAAGGCTCTAATTTCAGAGAAAATTGATTTTATTCAAGCAATTTTGATTTTAATTTGTTTAGGAACTCATTCCTTGTAACTTTTACATGAAAATTGCACCACAATTCTTTTTATATTCCCTAAAATTTTAAAGATATAGATATGCAATTATTGATCACCCATTGCATCCTCAAAATTTTACTTCGCATTAATATGCTTTTTGTAATTAAATGCACATAAAAATAAGCAAATAATTTGTTCAATAAAATGCACACTTTTGAGCACATTGTCCATGTAGAAGCTCTATCACTGATTGTGCCCCTGATCTTGTTGTATTTATTCCTTATTCATTTTGACATCATTTCAAATGCCAACAACAGGTTATCTGAGTAAGGTATCGTTGTATGGAGTGAGAGCAGAAATTACTACAAGAGAAAGACCAGTTGTGCAACCTCATTCAAGTAATGGGACATACATAGCAGCAATCAGTGAATCAAGTACGATAGGATAATATGCCAGTGAATTTTATTTCTTTATTCTTTCTTCTAGATTATATTCTAGCATAAGCAGAAGTAACATGATGTATTTTTTCAAGTAAATACTATTATGATCATGCATTCTTAGGAGTTGTTTGAGTTTCATTTTGAGAGATTTTGGTATCATTTTGAGGGTTTTCGACAATGTTGTGATAAATAGCATTAGATATTGTGTTGAGAATTATTCAATTGTATTTGTCAGTTTATGTTAATGCAAATAGTGAACATATGCAAATGAAAGACAATATCATCAATTAACAAATGCAACAAGATAAGATATCATCACAATGACAGATGTTAATATCAATAATTACATCAGCAATTAGATATAAAAAATAAAATGTGATCCAATAAAGAAACATTTGGTTTAGAAAAGCTGATGCCATTGTAAACAGTTGCATTAGTAATCATGTTGCAAAAAAATTATTTGCTTCGAAAACTAATGAATGATAACAGATCTTGCATCTGTCTAATCTGATGTAAATAAAATGCTGATGCAAATGAAAAATCAGATGCAATTGATTATCACCATAAAGCGTATTTACATCTACGTCTTTGCATCAACTTCTTGATGCAAAAACTTTTAACATAAGTGTCTTGATGTAAATAGCGTTTATTGTATATGCTCCAGCGGATGAATGTTATACATCTTCGTGTTGGGAAAAGAAACATGGGTACAAGTACTATGATGAATATCTTGTAAAACTTTAACATTCAATTTCCTCATTTTTGTGTACAACGTACATTCATGTATTCTCATCCTCCAATCAATTTTACATGATGGTCATTCTAGAAGCACATGATATAATTTGTAATTATTTGTATTCATGTTTATTGTTGTTGCGGTGATATCCAATTTACTGGCACGGCATGAAGTTCGAAAATGCATGAACCAACAAATATGTTTACTTATTTTCTTATGTGGGTGTATTACTTGATATTTGATAATAATAATAACATGTACAATTTACCGAACCTTGCGTTCGTTCACTCCAATCATTCTCGATATCTCAACAAATACTTAGTTTTACAAAATAGTAATGAAATGATTCAAAATTCACATGTCTAAATTTCGAAATTATATAAATCATTTCATTGCTATTTCATGATACGGAATATTCGATGGAATGTGAATTTGCCGTTCTCTATATGTTGGAGTGATATGTAGGACCATCAGCAAAACACGTTTTGCACATTTTAACATGTCATTGTGCTGCGACGTAACGTTAAACGCTAGAGAATTTTGTTGTGTTTGTTAAACACAATGTAAGGCGCAAATGATTTTGGTTGTGTTCAGTTAAACACAACGTAAAAAAGTGATTCGTTACGTTTCGTTTCAAATGTTTCTTATGTGATGTTTATGTGAAGTATATAAAATCATGCTTATATAAGTTAGTAAATCATGACATATTCGCACTCTTTAAGCGTTAAGCGTTCTGAAAAGGTATAGAATAAAAAACAATTAAAATTTCAATCTTTTCGAGAAGTAAAGTTACAAGTTAGTAATTAAATATTGATATAGTATCTTTTAGATTGCCTTTTCAGTAAATTATAGACTTTATAGTGACTTTTCGTTTCGTCTCCTTCTAGAATACTCTTCGTCTCCTTCGCCATGTCTCTTCTCAAGGACTTTTTGTACAATTTATCCTTCTCCCTCACTCGTCTCAAGGTAATTTCATCTTTTATTTCTCTTAAGCTTGCTTAACAACATATTTCAATGTTCAATTCATGTGTTCAAAATAATGTAAACGCAACGTTCAATGTCCATTATTACTTATTAGTCTAAAATTGAAAATTACTGCTTTACAATTAGTCCAAAATTAGTTCACTAATCAATATTGAAATGATTGCATTCTCAATTCATTCACTGAATGCTTTCATTATTCAGTTAAATTTAGATTTTTTGTGTTAGGATTTAGGGTATGATCATTATGAGTTGGTTTATGGTTTAGGGTTTAAGATATAATCACTTATGTAATCATTTTGTTCACTTATGAGTTGCTTTCATTGTTAGTTTGATTATGTATTTCTATAGTCTTTATTCCATGCATCATTGTCATCACTATTTTTTTAGAAATATTCTTTGTTATAAAGTAATAGTTTAATAGATGGACCAATTATAGTAATTTGTTTACTCATCACTTTCACTGTTTTTTTTTTCAAAACTGATGGACCCATTAGAGAAAGCACGACATGTGGTCCAGATCCTCCTAAGGGAAATCTATAAGTACAATATTGTGTATCTTCACTTATTGTTTGTCTCCAAGGATCTGGACTGGTTAACATCAGCCAGGTCTGTCCAAAGCAGTAAGAAGAGGAAAAGAGGCATGGGCAAGGGCAAGGGAAAGGAAATGACATCAAGGATAAGGGCAAGGGTAAAAAGAGAATGCACAGGACTATCAATCTGACAGTAAGATTTTCTGAAATTAAAATACAATTTGTGTAAACTAATGTTAATTATTTACAAAAATTTTGCTTTAAAATACAATTTCTGAAAGCACAATAGTAATAACATTATTTATTTCAGGTTCTATAAATTGAAGTATGTTGGAGCAATTGGAGGGATTAAATGATGAAAATGATGATGATGAGGCCTTTGAATGTGGGAAGTCTAGTCGGAGTCCTTGAGAGAGGATCAAGGTTGTCACTTGTTTGTATAGGGTTAAACTCGTGACTCTTTTGATTTTTTTAGTATAAGGACATAGCCACATAGGATTTACGCATTAGTTTTTTGTTTGTCTAAACTCTGATTTGGTGAAATGCTGTGAATTTTTTTGAGAAAATTAGTGGAAAATAGTGAAGTTAATTGTAATGTTATCTACTTCATGCTTATATTTTAATTTGTTATTTTAGATTTGGCTATAATGTTGATGTGGGTTGCATGTAATTTTGTCTATTTTTCAAGGTTTTTTCATATTTTTTTGGCTCTGTTGTGCATCGTTAGTTGCACGTTAATGTACAAAAAATTTAACGTTTTTAATGTTTCTTACATTTAACTAAACGCAAGAAATTTTTTTTAAACATGACGTAAGATGCAAGAGAAAAATCTTATGCTCTTAAAATGCATGTAAAATATAAGAAAGTATTTACGTGATCATTTCATACGGCGCTTATGATATCCAATTTCTGTCATAATATTTTTTTTTTTGTCACTAATTTTGTGTCTAGAATAGAAACATTAGGCCCCTTGCTACGGAATTCATCTACAAGTTGAAAATGGTCCGGCCCATATCTGAATCCTAGTATAATTCTGAAACGGTGCGGCCTGTCTTTTTCCAATACTCAAATAAAATAGTCATTCATGGATGACGCTCAAAGAAACCGGGTTCGGATCTTTTATAATTCCAAACCCGAATCGACCGTGGAACAAGAGCGGTCGAATGTCGCTTGCGCGATGCGGCTGAGGTGTTATTATATTTTCCTGGCTCTCTCCCGTCCATTTTGGCGTCTAAATTCAGAGCTCTCAACCAAACCATGGCTTCTTCTTCTTCACTGTGCCACTTCCCATGCTACAACCCCGCTCCTCGCTCCTTCTCTAAGCTTCTCTCACCTCTCTCACGCCTCAAGTACGCTACCCCTACCCCTAATACCCTCTCCAGTTCCAGTTTTGCAAGAGCCGCTTCTCATGTTGCAAAGCTCTCTTCTTCGTCGGTTGCAGTCCAGTCTAAGGATTTGGGATCGAATTCACTTGGGGATATCACTAAACCTGATTTCCCTATTCTCAATCAGGTATCATTTTTAACTCAATACGTTCATTTGATTTCGTAATAATCAAGTTGAATTTGTTTCTAGTCGAATTTAATTGAATATGATTAAATCCTCAGCGAAATTGACTGGCAATGTTTCTTTTCTTTGGCACCTTCGTATCTTTGTTTCCTGAATACTATTCATTAGTTAGATTTCCAAAGTTTCTTTCTTTGCTACCTCTTTGTATCATTGTTTCCTTAATACAATTCCTCATTTACAATTTTTGCCATTTCTTTCTGTGGTACCTCTTTGTATCATTGTTTCCTGAATACAGTTCATTATTTACAAATTTTGCTAAATTTTCTTTGGTACCTCTTTGTCCAAGTATACCATATTTTTTGTTGGTATTTCTATAAATTAGATGATTTTTGATGGATTGATCGAAATTTCCTTTTCTGACTTGTGTAGGAAATAAATGGGGTTAAATTGGTATACTTGGACAATGCCGCGACATCTCAGAAGCCTTCCTGTGTAATAAAAGCCTTAGATGACTACTATCAATTGTACAATTCTAATGTACATCGTGGTATACATTATTTAAGGTAAAAAAAATCTTATGCTTAATTCTCATGCATGTCAATAGCTTTCCCTCTTTCTGTGTTTTTGTTTATTCATATTTTTGTTTCTTCATATTTTGTTGCTGTCATTAGTTCAAAGGCAACAGATTTGTATGAAGGAGCAAGGAGTAAAGTTGCCGCCTTCATAAATGCACCTCAGAGTAGAGAGATTGTATTTACACGAAATGCAACTGAAGCAATTAACTTGGTAGCTTATACATGGGGCCTCTCCAATCTAAAAGCTGGTGATGAGGTGCCATTTTCTATTTTTGTCCTTTTGAAGTTTATTTCTTCGCCAAGTAGTAGCATGCCTAAAGTATTTCGGTACCCGCTGTAAATCAACCCTGCTTGATATACAGGAGAACAATTGCAATGGTTATCATTTTGTTTTCTTAATTTGTAATCTATTGCGATATTTGCATCTTCCTTCCTTTCAGGTATTATTGACAGTGGCAGAGCACCATAGTAACATTGTACCTTGGCAAATTATAAGTCAGAGGACAGGTGCAAAATTGAAGTATGTTGGTCTAACAAAAGATGAAGTACCAGATATGGAAGAATTAAAGAAAATGCTGTCTGAAAAGACCAAAATTGTAGCTGTACAACATGTATCAAATGTTCTTGGTAAGCCTAGTTCTTTCTTCCTTTTTTCTTAATTGTTTATAAGCAATGAATTCAAGCTATACCCCGAAAAGAATAATAATATTGTCAGTTGCCTAAATTATGAGAAGTTATTATGCTTCTATAACAGGACAGGAGTATCCTTTTTGCTCTTAATAACTCCGTTTCTGATTTCTTTATGATGGAATGGTTAATCCTCCTTGCTCCCTAATTTCTACTGGAAAAAAAAATTCTCTGTTCGACTTGAGCAAACATGGTAATTTGACTTTTTGCTGGATGATTAGTGAAATTAGGCTTTATATGAGTCATTTCATTTTCTTTTAATTAGGCTCCTCTCTTCCTATTGAGGAAATAGTAGAGCTGTCCCATAAATATGGGGCAAAGGTACTTCTAGATGCTTGCCAGAGTGTACCACATATGCCAGTTGATGTACAAAAGCTTGGTGTGGATTTTCTTGTAGCATCTTCTCACAAGGTACAACTGACTTGTACCTTATCTTTCTTTTATCTATATAAGATTTATATGGTGAGTCCAAAGTCAAAGTGGTTATTACTTTCTGTGTGTACTGTGTAGCCTTAGTATTCTTTTTTGAGAGAAGAGAATGTGTATATTTACTGTGTATTTGAGGATTTGACTGAACATGATCACCAAAAAATAAAATTTTGGCTTTCTGGATTTCAGACTGTCAATTGGCTTATTCTAGAGTATGTTATCTCTAGAAGGGAACACAATATTTAGTATATGAACTAAACATATCTCAGATGTGTGGCCCCACAGGCATTGGCTTTCTCTTTGGCAAGTTTGACCTCTTGAGCTCCATGTCCCCTTTTTTAGGTAACAATGGCATTATTATTTTCAGATCTTAAAAACTTATTGATAGATTCTTATTACACATCTATCATAAGCATGTGTTTTTATTACAGGTGGTGGTGAGATGATAAGTGAGGTGCTTAGAGATTACTCGACCTATGCAGAACCTCCTTCAAGGTGAGACCTGTGTTTCGCTCTGCCATTAATAGACATACTAGCTGGTATTTTGTACCTCTACAGTAGGTTGTAAAACAATTGGCTTTTTTTAATGTTAGGTTTGAGGCAGGAACTCCAGCAATTGGGGAAGCTGTAGGTCTTGGAGCGGCAGTCGATTATTTATCTCAAATCGGCATGCACAAAATCCATGAATATGAGGTTATTAAACTGTTTTTTTTTTTTTTGGGTCAAAGGCAAAACAAATAAATCCTGTACCCATATTGTTGTTGACTATTATTATGATAATAGAAGATTGTAGACCTGTTAAATATGGTGGAAGCACCTTAGCTAACATGAATGATGTTTAGCCTTTTCTTTTACATTAAAAGGGATAATTTATGTATTTATGTCCCTCAGGCCTCGTAATATCACGTATGTTCTTATGCCTTGCAACAAAAACATAAAAAACAGAACAATTTCATGTATGTCCTTACAACACGAGATACATCAGTGCCCTTGTTTCTCTTTATTCTGCATAGTGATGAAGTGGAGAGGATAGTTTTTGGTAGTTATAGTGTTACGACAGGGTTTATAGACTAATTGGTGACAATTTTGTAATGTACATGTGTTATATGTGTTTAGAGTCACCATATTTGTTGGTTATATGCAATGGTTTTATATTTAATTGACCTTTCTTTCTTGAAAGACCAGCACGTTGTTGAATTTAATGTCTAGATAATCAAAATTGAATGTTCTTTACTGTTGACACATGAGTACCTTTTTTATCCTTTGTAGAAAGAGTTGGCTAACTATCTATATGAAAGTCTACTGGCAGTACCAAATGTACGCATCTATGGGCCGGCCCCATCTGTGGCTGGTCAGCGGGCACCTCTTTGTTCCTTTAATGTTGAAGGCGTTCATCCGACGGATATTGCTACCCTTATTGATGGCCAGGTACCTTTCTTTTATATGTTTTCAGATATAAAGTTAATTTCGAGAATTTACCTTCAAGACGAGAAATATCTTGCAGTCCTATGAAATTTAAGTTTGTTTATCCCATCCCTGCAGAACATGAAAAAAGTTTGTGCTCTTATCCTTATTTAATTTGGAATTATTTCTTAGCTATTTGTCAACTACTCAACTAGGAATAAAACGCAGTATTCGGAAATTTTTAAAATTATGTACCTTTCACTAATGTTCTGGAGTGGGCACATGAGGATGCATGCATGCTACGACCCATTCTGATTGATTAAACTTTGACCTTGCCTTTTGTCTAGTGCTGATTTTTTTTTTTAATGCAGCATGGAGTGGCTATAAGATCAGGGCATCACTGTGCACAGATATTGCACCGTGAACTGGGCGTGAGTTCTAGCGCAAGAGCAAGCCTTCACTTCTACAACACCAAAGATGAAATTGATGCCTTCATCCATGCACTGAAAGATACTATTAGTTTCTTCAAATCCATCGCATGAAGGCCTCATTCACTTTCCTCATTGGAGGCTGCTAAGTTCAAACAATGATGTAATGTAGCTAGCAACCCTTTCTAGAATTTTGTTTATTGAGTTGTTGATTTTTGTAAATTTTGAGAAGTTGATTTTTTCATTTATTAACAACCAAAACTTATACTCCAGCCCTGGCAGAAGTGAACTTGGCACATAAAGAAAACAAAAGAGGTCATAAATTTCACTTTTTAGTTTCTATGTTTTGTATGTCCATTGCATATAATAACACCCTTTTTTCAATTTGTAATAGAAAATACTCTGCTTGGTTACTTATCATTTGGTAGGTAAATAGTTTGCTGAATTTGTATCTTCTTCATTAGAGTACTTCGAGTAGCTAGTATCTATTATTGTTTGTTACCAAAAAAGATGTTGCTATTTTCCAAAGGCTGACGATCAAAACAACCAAAAAATTATACAACACATTCATTTACAAATATCTTTCTTTTTCTTTTCTTTTTTTCTGCAGCGGTAGGCAAATTGCCGACCAATTAAATTATTTACGAGTACAACATTCTCCAAAGTTTCTATTTGGTGACAGTTTGTTCACTTTGCTGCATCCGACGTGACAGAAATTAAATTCAAAATGAAAGTGTCACTAGTTTGTTACCAGTGAGTTCATAGCATAGATATTAGGAATCTAATCTAGTAATCTATTAGAAAAATCAGGAAAACAGAAAAAGTTCTGCTTCCTCTGATGAGATAATTGCTTTGGACAAATTAGAGGTTACTATGCTACATGAATTTGACGCACTCTTGGATGACTACATTCGAAATATCATTTAGTGCAAAGACGTATAGCTGAGAGACCTAAATTCGTTGACTTGTTACGAATTCATTGCCAGAATTGCAAAACTAGAGAGCTAATATAACATGACATGCACCTTGCAAAACACAACTGGATAACTAAAAGCAGAAATATCCCTAAAACGAAATGTTTTGATTTACTAAGAGTAAACAGAATATCTACAACCCATCCCAACAGTTTCCCCATACTTCTCTTCTGAACGTAATGCACCACCTCTTCTTTAGAAAGCATCCAACAAAGCACCCCAAGCAACATCCTGAAATGGCATGATATGTAATAAACTTCGCTTTTTGGTATTACTAATTATTGCAAGCTTTAGAAGCATTACATCCATGGCCAGCACCAAGGTATGAAGAATTGTTCAATGTAAACCATAAACCTGAAACTAAGCCTGACTATATGTAGAGCTCACAACAAACAATTCAGGCGGCAAGTAAGAACTCCCAACTCCAACTTGTACCAACGATTATTGCACATTTTTCTACCAACACTAACAGGCAATTCAAATTTCAAAGCCAACACGAAAGTTAATCAAGTCTGTGCTGTTAACAGCATACATGAACACATGAACAGGATACTGCAATTAATACCTGCATTCACGGGGATGGGATGTTACAAATGTACCCACTATGTGCATTTCATAAATTAGTGCTTTCTACGAGTCTATGTGATCCCAGGCAAAACACCTTAACACATGAACAAGTTAACACTGAAAGCAAACCACGCAAGAATGAAAAAGCTGGTTTCCATACAAAACACTTCATCTGCATGATAACTAAACAAACTGCAAAACTTATTTCAAAATCCTATAAATGAGATGTATGAATGTGACAACTAACCAATTTCTCAAGAAACCAATCTCAACCAAAAGCCATTGAACATGCGGGACCCACACAGGCATGTCTTCCCCATCATTTTCACCAGAACCATATACAGCTCAGTCATAGGCAGTACATGATTATTTATGGCAAAATTGCAACATGAGGATGCCCATTATTGCATGATCATGTACCATAGTTGCCAAAACATATTTGGCTAGCAATTATGATTATTACAACAGGACACATTCCCTGTGTTTTTCACACTAACAATTGAATTTAATTTCATCATAGCATTCCCAGGAGCGCCTGAACTTGGTTCATCTAATAGCAGTACACCCAGTTTCCACTTGCGAAAGACTGTTACACTGGCATAAACAAGTATGAAGGCATCATTGGACCCTTTCCAAACATGCTACTGGAATTGTGTGCTCAACAACTCACAAAAGATGATATTGTATTTCTTTTCCTTCTCAAGGATGAAACCTACTATCTCAGATAACAAACTTCTGTAACTGTTGCAGGTCCACATGTGGATGCAATGCTATAAGTAGATGTTAAAAACTGCCTCAAGGAACTAATGCAAAATTTATAAACATTTTCAAAATGTTCAGTTTACCAGTATCATCTCCTTCTGTCCTCTCAAATGAATTTTCTACCTAACGCAAATCTCTGATGGCATCACTGCTCAATCCAAACAAATCCAAGCCAATTTCTTGATTCACCCAATGTCTTTTATTAAACTCAGCATCTCCCATTTTTTTCCAATCTCATCTCAAATTAGGCACAGAATAAAACGTGGTACCTTTCTTGCCAGTACTGGTCAACAACATTAGCACTCAACCTCTAGCCCCAAACTACCCCATTCCACCAAGTTCATGATTTCAATCACTGACAAACATTAGTCAATTAACTCACCAATGAACGTACCAAATCAAATGGGCTCCCAGTAGCATGGGCCCCACCAACAATTGGCAACCTTGAAACCCCTAAAATGGAGTTGCCCACTGTTTTGGGTTAACCTACTCCCATGCATCCACACTACTCAGCACACTCATCAACACAAACCAGTGGAAAGGTGGGAAACATCCATTTTTTAATGTGCAAGAACAGTCCAGATATCCCGGCAAGCACACAATTGTGAATATAGACCCTCAAGTCTGTTCAGTTGTCCCTTATTATAAACTTCATTTACTACATCTAAATCTTATTCAAGATGGAACAACTTCATCTACTACATCTAAGTCCTATTCCAGAGGAAATTCATTTACTATCCAGGTCAGCGCAACAGGAGATTGGGGTGAGGGGGTTGCCAATAAGCTAGTGTAGTTAAATTTCATGTTATAACAGAACTAAGAAGCACTTATACTAAAACAAGAAAATCTAAAAGATAAAAAAATGCAATTTCTTAATTCAGGGTGAGGAGTCTGGCCCCACTGCTGCCTCTTCCATCTACCCCTGATTGCATTAGGCAACAATCTGCTCACTCTTGCGAGGTCGGCCTCTACGCTTCTTGACTCCAGTAGAGACAGGAGGGGTTTCCATTTGAATAGGAGTAACCCTCTCACTCTTGGGCTTTCGACCTCTGCGCTTCTTGACCTTTCCAGTCGAGAAATGTGGAGATTGCATCTGAACAGCAGTCGGGCTTAAGACAGATTTTGTCAACTTGGGGCTTTTCATGACTGGAGGTATAGGTGGACCAGATGCACCCATTAAAAACATCGGCGGCGGCATTTGCCCCGGGGTGAAGCCCGGCGGCTTGCCCCCGAACTCAGCATTTGGTGCACCAAAAGGGGTGACACACATAAGGGAGGGGTTGTTTGAAGGTGTGGCTGTGTGCAACCCTAGAGAGCCAGGAAACATAGGAGCTAGGGTTCGAATCGGTTTTACATCTAGTATAGTTGTGTTGTCCTGAGCAACTTGAGGAGATTTTCTAGGCCTTCCCATGTCTAGTCCCTTCAACAACAAAAAATCAGATCTTCAGATCACCTGATATAGAGAAAATTAAAAGAGAAGTAAGAAATAAGTAATATCGCAAAAAATAAAGAGTGTAGTAGCGATCCTACATAGTAAGTTTTGAGTAAACAAAGTAAGAAATTGAAGCGAACTTAAATTTAAACAGATCTGAGAAAGATATTTTTACCAAAAGGCTGAGAAAGTGGCACAGAAGGGGTAAAGTTCTGAAGAGAATCGAAGTATCACAATCTGCTGCTCTAGGGTTTTGGATTTTGAAAATAAAAGAACATCAATTTTGGAACAGATTTTGTGAGAATTTAATTTTTGATCGGTTTATCTAAAGCGGTAGAAGTAGAATTCCATACACCACTCTCGTTTTTTCTCTCTCTAAAAAAAGTAGAAACGTCGGCGGCTCGGCCGAATGATGAAATTAGGAAAGGATTTTGCGCATGCGCGTGAACGTGGATCATGCTGTAGAACAAACACCAAAATAACTAATAATTTCGATTAATCTGATTGGTTTCCTCCTTTTAAATGGAAATTCAATAGGGATTTTTTCTTTGTAACTGCACAAGGCACAAACAAAAGTTTCTCTTTCTGCTATTTGGGAACTTGATTTTCTTTTCCTTTTTTTTACTGTGACGTGATGGAGATTGTGTTTAAGGTAATACAAGATTTTTTAAAGAATAGATGAGTAATTTTTGTTTTTAAATATTAATAATGTGATATGTAGTTTTTCAATTATTTTTTATTTTTACTGAATTTAGAAACTCGAACTTTTACTTGAATGTTCGTTACTCTTTTGTCACTAGATCAACAACAATTTTTAAGGCTATTTTATTGTAGCAGATTACTTGATAATTTTTTATTTCAATAATTTTGATAATCTTCGATAGTTAATATAAATTTAATATCAACACGTACGTATGACTTATATTGTTCACATACCATATCATGTTCTTGATGCGTTTTTAAAAAATATCCTACGAAAAATAATATGATTATTAGGTTATCTACAAAAACAATAACATGCCTACAAATTCACCTTTTTAGTTTTAGTTGATTTATTTCCAAAGTCAATTTTGAAATTAACAAAATAACCACTGTCAAGTAATCCTCATGATTTTTTTTTACTGAAAACCCTACCTCATAATTATATATGTTCTTTATAATTGTATTTATTAATAAAGTATCTATATTCTACTTATAAGAAGGTATAATTATATATGTGGAATCATAATTTTATAAGTTATACTACGATACTTATGTATGCACTGTTGAGGTTGTGCTTACGCTTTACGACATCATAATTCGAATTTCAAACAGCAAATGATCGATTCATATCATTGAAATTGTCTATACTAAAATATACTTAGATACCAAAAATTCTACATTTTAGAATATTTTTAACTATTTTATTGAATGGATGAAACTTCATTAAATTTGAGAGACGTGCAAATCATTGGATCAATAGAATCTCCTTTCATGCGATACAATAGTAAAAAGGTTCCTAAAAAATTGGAAATTTTTTCTCTAATAAATTTTAGTATAGACATTATTTTCAATAGTTCGAATTAGTCACTTGTATTTTGAAATTTGAAATATAATCAAGTACAATAGAGCATATAAGTACTGTAACACATTATACAACTCATATCTTTAGTTATAAAAAGGCGATTTTTAGTTTGACAGTATACCAATTAAAAGTATATGCTTGACAAATGACAGTTAAAAATAATAAGGTGGTACAATTAATGTTCAGTTTAGGTTGGAAAATTATCCAAAATGACTCGGTTTCGTGGTATTTAGAATCGAAGGGAGAATCCATACAGTGCAGTTTTTAAATATGTTTTTAATTTCAGGAAAATAAGGATTAATATAGAAGTCTCTATTTGAAAATATTTCCCCAACTTAGAATATTTATTTGGTTAACTTTTTAAGGACAGAATTCGTACTAAACAGGACTTTAAAGGGGAGAGATGATGGACCGGTGATTTTGAATGCTCTTTATTATGTAATCAAGCGCCAATTATTTTTCTTCTAATTTGTTTATTTATTGCACTTTTCGATTTTGGTCTCTTTTTGTAGGAAATACAATTGAGGACCAAGGATGAACTTTTAATGATATCGATTCATTATTTTTATATATTTTTTGATGAATCTGAATGGGCGTTATGCCAAGTTTTGTGTGTAGCAGCAGTTTGGACAGTGTGGTTACATAGAAATAGTGTAATTTCATCATTTCATAAACTCATTGCTAAGTATCACCATGCTCTTCCTCGTCAACTAGTATTATTTCATTTCTGAAAAATCGCTCATCGTTTAACCTTTGCCCTATCCAAACAAAATTTCTGAAAAAAATAAAAAATTGATTTCGAAAGAGATTTTAATATGAGTGTCATGTTCAACGGTTCAAATTTGAGGTTCAGATTTTGAAATTAGAGATTTGAAGGCGAAATACCACGCGAAGTCATGTGAAGTATCATAACCTCATTCTAATATCTATACCATTTGTGCACTTCTACCAAAATCTATAATTTTAGTAAGTACATATTATTTATTTTTATGTAAGGAATTTTCGAATCCTCCGACATTTATTACTGAATGTCTTTTAATGATATTTTCACATTTATGTTCATGAAAACTTAAACCCATGACATTTTTGAAGTCATCCTAATTAGCTATTACTAAACTACAAAATTATTTACATTAAATAAATATTTTAGCACGATATTTATCAATTCTAAATTTAAATTAATCAGTCAGATACTGCTAGAGAATTCATAACAATATATATATATTTTTTTAGCTATAACTTCCTACAGAGTTGTGCCAAACTGGGCTTGTATCAATGAACTGCACCAACAGAAATTGATGCGAACCGTTCACATAGCATAGCTGCATAGGTAAATCATTACTTGTTACATTTATTTAGATGTGGCCCAAAACCGAATTCCACAATCAAACACCCAAATCCCGAATTCAAATCCTCTGGACTCATTTTTAACTGGGCGCTGTCTGCACCCAGTTAATTTAATCTGTCCGATTAGATTCAAGGGCTCCGATGAAAAGCACCTTCAGAAATAAATAAATAAAACATTGCCTGTCATCTGCTCGTGTCCTCTTTCAACTCTCAATGCAGACAACACCCAATTAAAATTAAATCCAGAGGATTTGGATTCATCCCGACCACCTCCAGCCGACGATTGCATTCTGTGTTCTCAGTAGATCCGCCTTCCTCCGATAAGGCGACTGAGCGAGAAACGATTTCTAAATCCAACGGCGGAGGATGACCCCGATGTTGATTGGTGCCTTTTCCGCGCTAAACGGACTTGATTTGGGAAGGAAAGCATACTCACTTTCATTTATAGGTGATTTTATTTTCTCGTGATGTAAAATACTTGATTTGTACATGATGTTCTTTTCATAATTTCATTTGACATCAGTAGTATTTTCTCATCAACATCTTTTGAAAATTATATTTCATCCCTCATTAAAAATTGTTGATACTTTTTATGTAATTGAATTTTTTTATGCTTGCGAAGTTGCGAATTTGCGAGAACAATACTATCTGCTTTGGTACGCTTGTTTTTGAAAAATATATTCAAGTCAAAGAAAACCAGTTTTACGTGACCTTTTCCAGCAAAAGGGAAGTAATTGCGTTTGAGAGTGGGAAATTTGTTTATATGTAGATCAGTTGTCAAAATGCCACGGCAAAATTGTCAATATATCACTAAATTTGAAATTAATTTATTTTTATGTCATTATCATTATTTTAACAGAAGTAATAATTAAATAAATCTAAAAATATCGCTTCATCACCTTCTTCCCAATCGAATGAAATTAAAAAAAATATATACTGTTAGCAGAATTCGATTTGTTGCTACTGAGATTGATATTTTCCGATAATCAAATCCTTGTGCAACTTTTCTCCTTCCGCTCTCCTTTGCCACTGAGATTGTGCTTGTCAGAAAATTGAATTCTTGTGCAACCAGTAAGCTTCTAAGCAGGGGCGGACCCATGTACAACCAGGGGGGGGCAAGCGCCCCCCCGGAAAATTTTTTTACAAAATTGTTTAGTGTATTTGTGCGATTTGTCGAATTTTTTTGCGAAATAACCATGTATTTTTGAAAATCTATGTTATTTTGCCCTCCTCTGAAAAAAATTTATGAATCTTGCCCTCTCCTGAATCCGCCCCTGCTTCTAAGTACTTGCCACTTACCACCTGAGAAGAAATGGAGGAATCAAAATGAGTTTCAAATAGTTACTGGCTTACTGCTCTACACACAGTATTCTGCTAATTGGCGAAGGCGACTTTTCGTTCTCTCTATCCCTCGTCAATCAATTTGGCTCGATTCTGGTTCGGGCTCGGGCTCGCCATATGGTGGCAACAACTAGAGACTTCAAAGGTAACTATCCTCCTTTCTGGTTTCTTTTTTTTGGCTTTCTTTGTTAAATTGAAAGCAGACATGTGGTTAATTTTGTATGTACCCATCGAAAATTTGTTAATTTCGAAATTTACACATGAATTCTTTAGATTTGAACAGTTACTAATGAAAAATTCAATCATTGATGGCTTAATTATGTAACAGTACCCTCCAACTCTTTCTTATTTCTCCGGTTCTCCCTCTAGTCTTACACTCTTACATATTAATTTTTCGTTCAATTTTTGTACATAGTTCTTTATTTGCCCATCAAATTACCAACCATAATTAATCATGATTCTCTAACAAGCACAATCTCAGTGGCAAAGGAGAACAGCAGGAGAAAAGTTGCACAAGGATTCGATTATCCGATAAACTCAATCTCAGTAGCAGACAATATATTTTTTAATTTCATTCGTTTGGGAAGAAGGGATGTTACGGATATTTTTATATTTGTTTATTTTTAGTTGTGTTAAAATAGATATAATGGCATAAATACAAATTAATTTCAAATTTAATGGCATTTTGACAATTTTCTGTTATGTAGTGTCATTTGACATATTTCCCTTAAAAAGTTTATCACACATAAGAAATAATGACTACATTAAATGTTATCATCTCAAACACCAGGCAGAAAACGGGACATGAGCCAAATCATATAGTTAGTTGAACTAGCTCTAATTTTTTATTTATTATTTTTTTTGTTGAGAAAAGAACCGGCTCTTATTATATTTGTTTTGAATTGGCTCTTTTCTCTTAGTATATTTGGTTGAACTGGCTCTTTTTTTTTGAGAAAAGAATTGGCTTTATTTATATTGGTAAAAATCCATAGAAAGGAATATTTTTCTATGGATTGTAGTGGGTTCGGTTATATTTTATATTATAATGCTCAATTAGTGCTGTTGAATATTTCATTGCCAGCTCAGGCGTAGAATAATAGCAGTTATGGACGGCCACTCATGTATGTGTTAGGAGGTTTCATGAAAAAATTGGCATGATCAAAATTTCCACCCCAATGGAGCAATGTCTTCTTCGTTTGTCCTAGCTAAAAAACAATCAATGTTTAGAGTGAGTCTTGAGGGAAAGTGAAAGAATCATGGCTGCTGTTGTTTCCAGTGCTGTCACCAAGATAGGAGAACTCCTGATCAAAGAAGGAATATTCTTATATGAAGTCAGCAGCAAGATGGAGGAGGTCAAGTTGCAACTAGATCAGATGCAAGGTTTCTTGAAAGCTGCTGCAACGAAACAGATCCATGATGAGGGGGTCAAAAGTTGGGTGAGAAATGTAAGAAAAGTCGCCAGTGAGATAGAGGTTGTCATTGACACCTACCTTGTTGAGATGGCGGAAAGCCGTTTCAAAATTTTCAGATCAGGCATCGGTTTCAGGCTGTGGGCACGATATAAGCTAGGTTACAAGATTACTAAAATTCAATCAAAAATTCGTATCATATCTGAGTGCAAAAACGTTCTTGGAATTGAAAATTTGAAGGAAGACGGAGAAGTCAGGTTGCTTTCAAGGAGAGTTGTGCTGACTGATGACGACAATTATGAAATTGTTGGATTTCAGGATGTGAAAAGACAACTGAGAGAAAATTTGATTGGTGCCGATACCAACCAAAGGAGGCTGGTTGTTTCTATTGTTGGGCAGGGTGGTCTTGGCAAGACCACAATTGCAGAAAATGTTTATAAGGAGGTCAAGGATCGTTTTGAAGTAACCATTTGGCTGACTATCTCAAAAGATTTCAAGTTGGTTAATATTTTGAGGAAGGGACTTGAAAAATTGGGGAGAGAAGTGTCGGATGGCAAAGATATGGAATTCTTGGTGGGAGAGATGAGAAAAGAACTGGGGGAGAAAAAGTATCTTGTCGTGCTAGATGATGTGTGGACAGATGATTTTTTCATTGAATTTGGTAGAGCGCTTTCGCATGCTAATAGCGGCAGCCGAGTGCTAATGACTAGTCGCTTTAAAAATGTTGCAAAGAAGGCCGATCCTGACTGCACACCGCACGAGCTTCGCATTCTAACTGAAGAGGAGGGCTTAGAACTCCTCTGTTGTACGGGCTATCGTAATCCAAGTGCAAATTCAAGTAGCTGGGATGATCTAATGAGTGTCGCAAAACAGCTTGTGAGAAAGTGTGGCTATTTGCCATTAGCCATAAAGGTAGTTGGTGGTCTCCTTTCAATGAAGAATCCAACTTATAATGGTTGGAACCATATGCACAATGGATTGGCAACAAAATGATACCGAATATGCTGAATGCATGAAGATTCTAGCCTTAAGTTATGAGGATTTACCGTATTCTCTTAGACCATGCTTCCTCTACTTAGCATGCTTTCCCGAGGATCATGAAATCAATGCACGGTCTCTTCTCAAGATGTGGATTGCAGAGGGCTTTATACAACCGTCCAGCAAAACATTGATTCCAGAGGATTTGGCTGAACGTTACCTCGATGAACTTGCTCAAAGGTACATATAATTAATTCCTATTTTTTATTAATGAATTCAGACGTACCCCAATTCTATACTTATTGTCCGACAGTAATATAAGACTCGTATCAATCATAGTAAATTGTAAATAGTTACAATTTGATTTTTTTTTGTCTTTGATCATTGTACAAAGACACCGTATCTTCTTGTTGAGTACACTCCACCTTCGTCTTTGTACTCTTTAAAACTGAAAAGTGTCGCGATTTTTTCATTCATAAAGAATACCCACAGATTTCTTGAATACCAAGTTGATATACATATTTCTTTTGTCTTGAATTTATTAACCTAATGCATTTATTATGATCAAATTCACATTCCAATTGATGTAATTCGTATTTGTTGTACTTTTTTTGTTTGATTCTTTCATGCACAATTCACTTCTCTGAATCAACCTTATATTATTTATTATAGGATTTAATAAATAAATAAATCAACAAATTTGACTTTTTATCATGCCACATTATTTGTTAATAATAATAATAACTATTAAATTTGAGAGTTTGAATTTACAGTAATAAAAATTTCTATTATTTTGTTGTCTCTTTACAAGAGATGATAGATGGTTCTTATATATACTTACTTTTAATGGTCAAAAACCTATTCAGCTGTGTCTAAATATGGACCCCTCAGCTTTTATTAACTTTCTAATAATTGTCCTTGTAGAAGGAGTTATTTGTGCTCTTTAGCTACACTATTTGTCATTTTAATCGTTTATTTCTCAACACTCCATCTTAAGTTAGGATTGTATAGATCGTATAATCCTAGATTGTAAGATACGTCTTCAAAAGCTTTGGAACTCAGTCATTTTGTGAATATGTTTGCCATTTGATCTTCACTTATCACGAAGGGGTTTCTATTTTCCCTTTCTAAATCTTTTCTCGAATGTAATGTCAATCTACTTCAATATGTTTGGTCCGCTCATGGTCGAAGACTGGATTGACCGCAATGTGTCTTGTCGCTTGATTGTCACAATACATCTTTATTGGTCCATTAACCTTGACAATCAAGTCAATCAACACTTGCTTGATACATGTCAATTCACTTGCGGTGGATGTCATAGCTCAATACTCCGCTTCGGCACATGAACGAGTCACGTTATTTTGCTTCTTGCTTCTTCATGTGACTAGATTTCCGCTTACAAACGTGCAATAGCTGGTTGTTGAATTTCTATCAAAGCTTCTGGTACATTCTGCATCGGAATAGCCACACACATTGTTAGAATTATTATTATTATTATTATTATTATTATTATTCATCCATATTCCTTTCTCGGATGAACCCTTTAGATACCTTAGTATGTTATCCATGGCATCCAAGTTGGATGTTCATGGCGCATGCATAAACTTGCTTATAATGACTTACGGCATAAGAAAGTTCTAATCTAGTTACAATTAAGTAAATTAGTTTTTCTACAAGTCTTTGAAAATCGTTTATATCACTCAACGGTTCACCATCATCAATATTTAGCTTTACATTTGTTTCAATTCAGTGATTTCTATTCCAAAAAATACTTCAGTTTCCCGAAGTCTTTAATCTCAAAATTTTGTTTTAAACTCCTTTTAACATTTTCAATTTCAATTTAATTATCCTCAGTTATGATTAGATCATCTACATATACCTATACCACACTGGTACTATTGGTATTGTGTTTAGTAACTAGGGATGTATCTCCCAAACTCATTTAAAAGTTACAAGAAAATAAAAATTGGTTAAGTATTTTCATAGTATGCGCTTAAAGATTGCTTTAATTCATAGATCAATTTTTTGAACCTACAAACAAGGTTAGGAGTACCTTCTTTTTTGTGATCGAAATGCAATCTTTACATCCATTTCATGCAAGGCCCAATTTTTGTTGGAGGCAATGGATAAAAGGATCCTTACCGTGTTCATTTTGGTTGTGGGTGCAAATGTTACATAATAATCAATACCAGAATATGCTCTGAGAAGAAACAAGGCTATATATATAATGGCTTCCTCAGATCTTCAATTCGCCAAAATATGCTCAATGCATTATAACGCCTTTGTAACCCGTTATAATGCCTATGGAGCTTTCCAAAAATATCCTTGTTCTTCTCTGTAGCTGATTATGTGCCTCAATATGCTAAAAAGGCGTTATAACGTCATAGGAATCCATTATAACGTCTCTAAATGCATTATAACGCTTCTCCCACGCGTTATGGTAACACATATCTCAAATTTTTCAGTACTTAGCTAATTTCTTGAGCTACATGTGTCTGATTTCTGAACCTAACATCTACAAAACTGTTATGACACCCTGAGATCTCATTATAATGCCTCGTGGCGTACCTGTATTACAAGTCTTCAATTTTTCGACTTAGTTACTTCAAACCTAGCTAGTACATCAGACTGTGAGAGTGTCAATTCACCAAATGTCTAACTGGTAATCTTTAAGCCCAACGTGCTGACCTCCAACTTAATAACTCCATGATTGTCATCTCTAACAATATCATCCCGAAAATACAAGCTTTAATACTAGTCTCTTGAGTAGAGGAACGATATCTCCTCTAATTTCATATTCAGTATCCCAATATTTGACAACTCTTATAATAACAGTTGAGTACAATATCTTTATTGCTATATATTTTCTACACCTCCGAACTATTATATATTAAGCAACAAACACTTTCTTATAATTGAATTGGATTTTTTGGCTTTAGCTTTGAGATTACAGCTCTAACTAAGAATCTTATTTATATTTAGATATTTTCTAAGATAATGCAAAACAAAGTTGATGTTACCGTGCATGATAATTCTTTCTAGATTCTTCGACGAGTTTTGACAATAAAATTTGATAATTATCTTTAGCTGGAATCAAATGTTGTTTTTTTCCAAAAAAAAAAGATATTAATTATTCCTAGACTCTTTGTGTATACTTAATTAGTAATTTATATATGATGTTTAAACATCAAACTGAGTAAAGTTATTGTAATTCTTAAGCTCACCAAGGTGGGTACTGATTGAGGTTAACTAAAATAGTTATTGAAACATGCTTCAAATAACAAATCTGAATCATAAATAATCAATTTACATAACAAGTGATGAGTTTATGCACATACAAAATTGTCTTAGAATTCGCTCAGTATAAAGTCAAGCCAAAAAAATGAAGATTGACGAATTATAATTCACGCATTCATTTTCTATCACATTTTACTACTTTTAACTCTGCATTAAATAAATTAAAAAAATAAAAAAATTTAATTTGCAAATGTATCACTAGTTATGTAGATCAATTTCAACAATCTGAATTTGTCATTTGAATTTGATTTAACTAATCTTTTATAATTTTTTTTATTCCAGATGTTTATTATCTTAAGCTCAAGAACGCATATAGATCACTATATTTTATGTATCCAACAGATGCTTGATTCAAGTCTCTAGAAGATCAATGGCATATGACCACATCAAATTCTTCCGTATTCATGATCTTCTACGTGAGCTTGCTGTCAGTGAAGCCGAAGGCCAAAACTTCCTTCACATCAAAGCACGACCAAATGAAGAGGAATATTATAATGCACGTCGTGCAGCTCATTTCCAAACTGACGTAGTCAAGTTTTGCAAGAGTAGCAAACTCAATTCTATGCTGATTTTTAATGTTTCCATACCAAATCAAGTCTCATTTAGGTTCCTACGGGTATTAGAACTATATAGGGTGCGTACCATCAACGAATTTCCACCCCTTGAAATAACAAGCATGATCAATTTAAGGTACCTAGGATTGAGCTATGCAGGGATAGGAGGACTACAGAACTATCTCCCAAAAGATATGGATCGTCTACAATATCTACAGACTTTGGATATTAGGAACTCAAATGTGTGTTCGGTACCTGAGAATCTGTGGCATATCAAAACGCTAAGGCATTTTCTTAACAATCATGCAGATGTAGATGGACCACCAGAGGGATCCGATCTAAGAGAATTACAGACCCTAAAATACGTGGACGTGGGGAGGGATTGGAAAAATGGTTTGCCCTGCTTAGAAAATATGAGGAAGTTGGGGCTATTAATTGATGATAACGGACAGGTAGAGCCAGTGGTTCAGTTGCTAAGAAAATTGAATCACCTCAATTATTTGAGTTTAAATACTTCGATCGAGTTGGATTCTCTTTCTCATGAAATGTTTAATATGAGGTCACATGGCAGCTATGAACTCATACAATC
Source organism: Eleocharis quinqueflora (assembly GCA_964058865.1). Taxonomy (NCBI): domain Eukaryota; kingdom Viridiplantae; phylum Streptophyta; class Magnoliopsida; order Poales; family Cyperaceae; genus Eleocharis; species Eleocharis quinqueflora. The sequence continues at coordinate 122,381 of CAXKVX010001530.1, forward strand.
TTTAAGGCTCGATGCAAGGTGGCCCGATCACTTTTTTCTAAATGCAGCCATGCTCCCCTTAAATCTCACGAAACTAGTTCTGATAAATTCAAAATTTCGAAAAGACCCAATGCCGGAACTAATGAAACTGCGGAGTCTTAAAATCCTTTATCTGGGTAGTTGGGCCCTGGATTGTGACAAGATAGTTTGCCCAGTAGGAGGGTTCCTTCATCTCGAAAGGTTGACCATTGCATATTGTGTTTTGGAGGTGTTTGTTGTAAATAGTGGCTCATTTCGGGTCCTCAAGTATTTAGAGTTACAAGCATGCAAGAAGCTAAGAATGCTCCCTGATTTGAATCACGTCCCCACTCTTCAAGAGTTGGAGTTGAATCTCATGGTTCCGCGAATATTATCAAGATCCGCTGAGCCAGACGGAGAGGACTGGCAGAAAATCAAGCATATCCCATCCATCACTAGAATAACATTGCCCCCCTCGGAGTGACTATATCACATTATCATGAAGAACATATTTTATTATTTTTTGTTTGCTTGTTTGGACAATTTTATGTTCTTCTTTTGATTGCTTTTTGTTTCCAATCCTCTTATTCTTGTTTTGGTGTCCCTTTTTAGTTTTTGAACTTGTTTTTGGTATCTTATGCTTTTTTTTTCTTTCTATTTTTGTGGCCTTCTTGGCCTTTGGTGAAGATTAATATATTTGAATTGTGCTTTTATATAGGTCTGTGCTCCTGCTATTTCAATCCAATCGACGTCTAAACTGTTACACATATAAAGAGTTTTTTTGTTGATTTGGTTGACAAAACTCTTTTTTTAAACGAAAATAACATTTATGTAAGTTGAAAAATTATCTACTATTTATATTTTTTATATAATGGGCCCTTGGTTTCTCAATAGACTTCTAAATAAAATTTGTTCACATTGCTATAATCCCCAGAACTGATTCTATTTGAAATGAGAAGTTAAATAGTTCTTTCTTAAAAGATCGATATTCCTTGTAACTTCCGCTTCCCATCATTTTCAAAATTCCTAATTAAAAATGTTATAAAATTATGAGTTTGAAACGAACTGGGATTCAATTTTTGTGTTTGACCCAAAACTTTTGCTGCAGGAAAAAGAAAATTAAATAAGATATTTCACCAAGTTTGAATGCGGCACACTTAAACATTTATTGCAAACTATAAATCAGGCACAAGATATTCCTTGTGACAATTAGCTACGTGCTGGTTTCTGCAAAGTATAACCAACGCATTTTTTTCATTAATTAGTGAGTATATATTTTGAATAGAAAAGATATATAATTCTCTGATTAAATTGTTTGGTCAAATACTACTAAGTAGTTCTTTAGTTATTATTTTCATAACCATAACTCCATGGGTCGTATAGTTTTTCGTACATGGCACTATCCACTTGAACCTTCTAAATAGTAAATAAAGACAATTTATTGACTGTTACATTTATGCATGGGCTTGTAAAAGTTGGAATTTAATGTTGTTTGTTAGCATTGGGCCTTACTACTGAATAATTGGGTCCGACTAATTTGGGCTTTTTACTTGACAAATGTTTGACAGGCCTCGATCCTTCAAAGACAATTAGTTTGAACGAACTTTGTTTCCAACATGAAACCATTTATTTTGGAACCGTATCCTCTGCGGAACTTATTTTCTCCGCTCTCTGGCGAACTTCTCATCTGAACCATTCGATTAGATCCGACGAATCAGATCTGATCTCGCTAAAATCAGGAGAAATAAAATAAATATTCTCCTGCCTGAGATATAATTTCTAATGCCCGTGTCGGAAAGTATCTAACTTGATCCTTTCTTCTCCGCAAAATCTCTCCTCTCTCCTCCGACGACGCTGCATCTCTCTCCAGTCGTTTTCGATTCCAGAGATGACTCGACGCCTCGCCTCACCACTCAGACGAAAACCCTAGAATCCATCTGCCCTGGCTATTAAGACGAAACCCTATATTATTTCCATTAGATCCTCCTCCTTCATGATGATTTTAAAAGAAGCCTCAGTCGCCTCTTGCTCTCATGCGCGAATGGCAAATGCAACCTCTCTCTTTCTCTTTCTCTTTCTCTCTCATGTACTCGTCTTGACACTTGAACAAGTCGGCACCAGCAATTATGTGTTTTCTGGTACTTGGTTTTGACGAGTTTAATACTAACCCATAACTTGACTTCAAACCAAGTTCTAATTAATTAACGAGGCTAGATTACCTCCTTGCCGATTGTGCAGTGCCTAGATTGTTGTATCGAGGTCATAAGGCTTGTCAGCGGTACCCAGGCAAATCCAGAAATGTTGTTTTACAAATGCAAAAACTACAAGGTCAGGGAATTAATTGTGATTTTATATATTTTTTTTGCTGTTAATATTCCTTTTGTGAAATTGGTAGTTACAATTTGGGAAAAATACAATTATTGTGAATTTTGAACAAGCTTTTGTTGTTTTCGCTGTTTGAAACAAGTTTTCACAGTAAATTTGGAACAAGTAATTTTATTTGTTGGGATTAGCTTTCCGTGACTGAGTCAATAAGGCTTATAATTTGGGTAATTTTAGACTGGATTGGGTTCAGGTTCAGTAACTTTGGTTCAGGCTTATAGGTATGCCTTTAAATCTTCTATCAACCTTAACAGAGATCAATGAACTGTTGTTAACTATGAGGTTCAGCCTTTCAATGTTTAAAACTCCTTTTTGTATTTATTTTACTTTTGTTAAATTTGTCTTTGTCTTATGGTTTCTGAAATGTAATTAAGCACCAATTGAGCTAATAAAATTCTTAGTTAAGCATAAAGCTATTGAACCACCTAATTGGATTTCAATTCCAATTGTTCCAGCACCAAGAGGTAATTAAATGCTAATCATGTAATGCAAAGTTGCAAAGGTTATTTTACCAGGCACCAAGATGGAACTACATGTTGTTACAATTATCCAGTTTAGAACTGCATTTTGTTAGAACTGTTAGCTAAAGGGTTTTTGTGATAAAATATGTTATTTTTTTATCATGCCATGCAGTAAAAAATGTTCTCTTTTTTTCATGTATTCATTTCAACAAGCTTTTCTTACCCTTAGGAAAAAACATTTGAATTTATTCTAATTAGAGTCGTTCCATAGCAAAAAAAAACTGATTGTACATTAGGTCAATTATTTGCTCCAAGAGTTTAGATATACCTTGGATCCAATCATTTTGAATACGGCAAAAAATTTGAAATGCAAATTCTATATGTGGGAGAACGATTATGAGTCTTATCTTCGTAACATACTAACATAGGATTGGTGACCATGCGGAGTGATGCAGAGCATGAATGGAGAAGTTCTAATGGATGATTTATTGGAAGAGTTGAAAAAGAAAGACATTGAGCTTGTTATTTTAGTGAAGTTAATAGTTGATGTTGCAAACAAGCAGGAGAAATTAAAAGTTGGTGTTATTAATATCGTTGTTATGATCACTGTTTTGATTGTTATTTAGCTAGATTTGAAATCTGAAAGTTGATACTAGTTATCTCATTTGCAATTGTCTGTTTGTTTGTTTGTTTTTTTTTTTTTGAAGAAATCTCATTTGCAATTGTTACTTTCATTTGTTATCTCATTTGCTATCTAACTGTTGTTCTAATTTATGATATATATACTGGTTCATGGAGAGGAATAATATTGAATATATAAGTTCATTTTCCATGTTCTTTTTACTTTCTCTCACAATGCGATTTCAAAAAAATAAAAATAATGGAAGCACCCAACAGGTCCACTCTGTATGCATGATCATTTGAGTACAAAGTTACAAACTTTAAATTATAACTCCTCAAAAGCTTCACATGATCATTTGAATAGGAAGAGAGAAATGTCATTGAATAATACATGATGTCATTGTCAAGAGGGTTTAGATACTGAAACCAACCATCACAACTCAAGAAAATATATGTAATAACAGCATGTGATGACAAGAGAAGTAATTGACAAAACAAAATGCAATATCTATGCTGTTACATTTCTATTATTGATAACTAGATGAAACAACTCCCAAATACTCGTGCAATTAGACAACGGCTCGGACAAAGTTATATTGAGCAAAAATTCATGCAATCATAAACCCTGCATCAATATAATCTTACAAAGTTATATTGAGCAAGACAACTCAGACGAAGTTACATTGAGCAGAAATTCATGCAATCAGAAATCTTACAATCATGCAATAACAGTAACAATATGATGTTACATTTTCGAAAAAACTGTAGTTCCAAAAAATAAACAGACAGATCAATGAAAGTTCATGATGACTAAATTAAAGTTCCAAAAAAATCACTCAATCTTAACCTCTATTTTAAAGCCAGTTTCTTGGTCAATTCTGTACAAAGTTGCAGCAGTAATATGAGATGAAATTTGCATAGTAAGTATAAGAGAAAACAAAAGAATAATTGTGTTGGCAACTAACAGTGCATAACAGTAAAGAGCAATTGGGAAATAACAGTACATAATAGTACACAACATTACATAACAGAACTGTACTGGCAAATAATACATTCACATACTCGTGCCCACAGCTCAATCATCACAGAGAATAATTCCTAAGATAAGAAATTCTACTTGCAATTGTACCAGATAAAGAATAACCCTATTCAACATCACTGATTCTTGCCTATACACACCCAGTTCATATAACAAAACAACTCATCGCATCCATATCAACAAATTTTTTCAAAACAAATTAATTACATTTCCTATTTCCAAAGTGTACAAAGGCTATCCATTACTAAGCACATAAGTTCCAGAATCAAATCAGAGGACTGCTCAAATCAGTGAGATGTTCTCAGCAACCTGTTCACAACATTCGTAATAGAACAAACAAGCAACTCACTGGGATGAAGGGATCATGAAGAGATATATATTGTATCTGGTTGTGGGTATGGTGTCTTAATGGCACTTGCTGATTTTTCATTATATTTCATTCTCTTGTTTTTCCGATAATTTAATCTGTAAGCTTCTGGGTAGATGGATTGTAGGGTTTTCGTCTGAGTTGTGGGGCGAGGCGTCGAGTCATCTCTGGAATCGAAAACGAATGGAGAGAGATGCAGCATCGTCGGAGGAGAGGAGAGTTTTTGCGGAAAAGAGAGGAGTTGATACTTTGAATATAATCTTTGACACGGGCATTAGAAATTATATCTTGGGCAGGAGAATATTTATTTTCTTTTCTCCTGATTTTAGCGAGATCATATCCGATTCGTCCGATCTAATCGAATGGTTTAGGTGATAAGTTCGCCAGAGAGCGGAGAAAATAAGTTCCGCAGAGGATACGGTTCCATTTATTTTGGGTGACAACAAACTTTTTTTAGACAAAGATGAATGTATTTGTGCCTCAATTTTTTTTAAGATTTTATCTAAAATCCTTCGTAATATTTTGTTTTACAGAGTTTCGAACTTACATTTCTCACAAGAAAATATTGCTCTTATTCAACAACAACAAATTAGTTTCAATAGTTATTCCTTAAACATAGAATTATTCATCTTCAACAAATCGGTACACTTGTATGAGCTCAGATGGCACATGCAATCTGATTTTGCAGAAACAATTTCGAAATTATACATTGCAACAAAATATTTTATCGTCAATCCTAGCTTAGAGCTGAAAGAAATTGGAATTGTCTCCTTTCCTTGGATGGTAGCTCTCTTCCTTTGGTAGTAGGGACCTTTCCCCGGTTACGCAACAATGCACATCACTAGTTCTGTGATTTGGTGCATATATTAAAATTTTATTAAAATATCATTAAATAGAGAGCTAATATTAAAAAAATTTGATAAAAATGGAGTCAATTGATTCCCATTACAATGCGTATATCCGGCCATGTTTGGAAGGAATCATACACGATAACCAGTACGAGGAAGAGAAGCCGTCTTTACCAGTGTATATCACCGTCAAACAAGATAAATCACAGGAGCTGTGGCCAAACGCAATAAAAAGAAACTCGTACCAGATTGTATCAGTGAAATTTCTTTAATCAGTGCTTTTGTAGTTACTACTAATAATTAGTGCCATAAATCATAATATGTAATTAGCTTTCTTATGTTGAGGTCAAGCTAGCATATGTTGAATTACCATAAATGTACTGTATACAATGATTTTATTAGCATTACTTTTTCAACTGAAAATTTATCAATGATATCATTCATTTTTTCAATCGTTATGGGGGCTTGGATAGTTGTCTAACGATTCCTTGGTATGGGAAGAAAGGTCAGTACACAAAATGATAATATTTGAAGGAAAAAACACTAGGTCATGAATTGAATAGAAAAATGGTACCAGTAATTTGTCTTATTTCCCTTTGAAGATAGAGAACAAAGGGAAGTGCCACACTGCCACCTATCAGTGGTACAGGAGTACAATTGCCAGTTCAATATTTACTATAAAAATCTTAAATTGCATACAAGCAACTCCATTCTCAATTGTGGTACAATTATATTTCAAAATCATGCATACCGCCCAATCCAAGTTACCAAGTATTGCATGAAATTTTACCAGAGTACATACCAAAGGAAAGAATCAATTGAAGAAAAACATGATTTGTTTGGGTTGACTTTCTGCGATTTCTTTCATGCATCATTGCATCAATGCTGTATTGCTGTTTCTCACTTCGTACTTGTCATTCAATGAAACCAGGGGACCAAGATCCCCTCTTTTCCATCAATTTTTTTTTTATTATTCGTAAATTTTCGTTTGCACCAACTTGGTCTTTGAATTTTCAAAATAGAGCCGAGTTAGTCAATGAACTTTTTAAAAAACAAATATAAATTGGTTCATGTATAATATTTAATTTACATCAATCCAATTCTTATACTTACAAAACAGAGTAAAATTAGTTCTTGAACTTTCTTAATAGATGGTCCCTACACTTTATTTGCACATTTTTTTTATAAAGTATGGGATTTTGATTGACACCGGTTTCATTAAACCATTATTTGCACTGATTAATCATAATTTTTTTATTTAATCTCTGAATTTTTTTATTTGCATTATATTAATTAATAAATTGGGAATAGAACCAGAGAAGACGAATCACTAAAATTTAAAATTTCTTTAGTTTCTTTCTTTAATCTTAATAGAATTTGTTTGCACTGGTACCTTAACCTTTCCAAACATTTTGGTTGCTTGCTCCAAGTGAAGCCTCCATATATTGGCTAGATTAATACTTTAATTATTGAAAATTTTATTAGATGCCTTTATATTCCCGTCTAGCAATTATCATTTTCCATTTACGTGTGCAACAATTTTTCTGCTCATTATACGGGCCCGGCTTAGTTGCTGAGGTCGGTTTCGAGGTGTCCAGTGATTTGTTAGCTCCGAAGAACAAAAAAACAAAATAAAACAAAAATTAAGAAGATAAGAACCAGTGATTTATGTGGAAATATTGAAATGTTTTTTTATTAATTCTTTTACTTCTGTAATAATCACTAAAACTTTTCTTTTTTGAGAAAAATATATTGGAAATAGTTAGATAAAATTTCTATAACTGGAGCCTGGAGGACTAAGCAAAAAATCCATTTGCATATATACAAAAAAGTTTGCACAAGCATCTATCTAAGAAAAGAACAAAAGCAGAACACAGTACATAAAACTGAGTAGGGGACAAAAAAACCTAAAACTAAACAACAAAGCTGGTATTTGTACTGGTACATATATGACCAAAAGAAAATCTTAACAAAAAAACACCACCACATAATGGATGGCCAGTTGGCCACGTGCAAGCAAAAGATTAAGTAAAAAGGACGAGAAGAAATAGACATGATGACAAAAGATGCAACTCAGAAGAGACAGTACTCGGGTGCCGATTCAGGATCACTGTCGGAAGTTAAGATTCATAATTTTTTTCTAAAATTACGTAAATTTTAAAATATACGTGATTATCTTGTAAATGAATCGTACAAATACATAAAGTTATTTTATAATTTTTTTTCCAGAGAGCACTTCTCCCTTGGAGTATACTGCATTCGCTCCTAACCATACCGGTATCGATTCCGTGGGTGTGGGTACGCCGACTTTGAAGGAGAGGTGGAGACAGAATTTTAGGTGATGTGATGTCAATATAGACTTCCAGCTATATAATATTTTGATCTTCTTTAACCTTCAAAAGAAAATATGAAGCCAAATTATATAATAAAATGGGGTCTTTTCTCAAAAAAAAAAAGGGAGTCAATTTAGTGTATATAGAACGTTTTATCTAAAAAATAATAGAATATAGTACAATTATTGTACGATTTTAATATAAAGGGGGTCAATTGGATCTCATTTACACTACAATCATTTGCCCCTGCTTTGAAGCAATCATATGGAATAAACAGTACGAGGAGCAGAAGGCATCTTTCAGATGTATTCCAGGTTAAGATGGTAAAATCACTGAGGCGAAAAGAAATTGGTACCAGATTGTACCAGTAACATTTAAACCTTCTTTAATTCTTTCTTATGTAATTACTTATTAGTTATTAATGATTAGTGCCATGATTTTCATATAGTTAATTAGCTTTCTTATGTTGAATGTCGACAAATGTACAGCGTAGAACGATTTTGGTACCATTAATTTTGAACTGAAGATTTGTCAATGATATCCTAACCATTATGGGGCTCAAATCGTTGTCTAACAATACCTAACCAATAAAGCCAAGTGAGATACCATCAAAACATGAGTCAACACTTGTCAAATAAGGGTTATTTCAGTTAGGATAATTTGTCATATTAGGCAATTTAAGTTGGAGTTATTGTAGATTCATTGGTATGTGAAGAAAGTTAATGTACAAACTTCCAAAAGTTTAAAGAAAAAACATGAGGTCATGAATAGCAGTGTCAATGAATACTCAAAATTTGATTATCCGATTAGAATTCACATTAATGAATTCGTATAGGGGTCCAAAAAAAATTCTAATAGTTTTAATGGATATTTAATTTTTTTTAAAGTGACCCGCATTATTTATTTGTCTCGAATGTGAATATTTCATGATCATAGTTCGAAATCCATTAAGAATCCGTTGAATAAAATTATTATAATATTTATATGAGCATGGCTAAAATAATATGCATAGTACACCATATTTCGTACGATGCATATAGATACAGGTCAATAAATTGAGATTTAAGTTGCTCAATAAATTCTTCATATGAAAATATTGTAGGAAATCAAATTTCGTGATTTTTAGAGCTTTCTTGCTATTTTTTAAATATTTTTTAAAAACAGTCCAGATTTAATACTATAAAAGTGTCATTTCTGGGCTGTTTTTAAAAAATATTTAAAAAATAGCAAGAAAGTTCTAAAAATTACAAAATTTTATTTCCTACAAGATTTTGATATGAAGAATTTATTGAGAAACTTAAATATCAATTTAATGACCAAATTAAATATAAATGACCGCATAGAACCAAATGGGATGTACTATGCATATTATTTTAGTCATGCTCTATTTATATATTATTTTAGTTGTTGAGTTAAGCTATGATACTTCACAAAATACCACTCATGCGATAGTTTGCATTAGTATCTTCATTTTAAAGTCCAAACAATCGATTCAAATTGTTCAACGTACTCTTCATATTGAAATCTCCTTAGAGGCCATTTTAAACCTTTTATTTTATTACTATTTTTTAAATGGGGTTTTATGTAAGGAGATTTTAATATGGAGATCTTGTTCAATGGTTTGGATTAGTCATTTGAACTTTGAAATTGAAAATACGCAGGCGAAGTATAATGCAAGTGGTGCTTTGTGATGTATCATAACCTCGCTCTTAGTTGTTTCAAAATATAGTTACAAAAAATAAATTACAATAATTCATTTAAATTATTTTTTTAATTACGCTTTTGTGTCATGCATGTATTTTGTAGTTTTGGATATTTTACCAAAAAAAAATTCAAACATTATTCAAATCTAATCCAAAATCCGCTACAATAATAGATATTGATCCTCAACTTTTTAGCATCTGACATATAAATCTTTTCGTCAAAAAAAGAAAAGAATCCGCATATATATTTTTTTAAATGTTAATAATTTGTCTTATTTCCTTTTGGAGATAGTGAACAAAGGGGAAGTGCCAACTATCACTGGTACAGGAGAAAAACTGCCAGCTCAATATCTACTACATGATTTTATAATACAAAAAAGGATTTCATTTCTCAATTGTGCTCATAATATACCGGATATTCGGTCATACACTCCGAATAAAATAAAAGAATTGGTACAATAAAGTTTCAAATCATACAGCACAAGTATTGCATGAGATTCTTGGGATATTTGGGTATTTTTACCAAAAGAAAGAATCATATTTTAAAAAAGAAAGTATGAAGTGTTTCGGTTTCATGTATCAATGATAATTTCTTCTTGTGTTTACTGTTTATCTGGTAATATGTATTTGTATGAAGCAACAAAATTGTATTCAAATTAAACTACTTGCTTTTTATTGTACAAATTAAACGGATCGTTGCATCCCTACCCTCTTCTATGCCAACTCCAATTGCAACATGCTCAAATTCTGAGGGATTGCTGATCTCAACCTTTTCCTCGAGTCTAACTTCACCGTAATTTTTCATTATAAAAAAATTAAAATGATAAAACAGCAATATAGAAAAAATCCAACACAAATGACAAAACTAGACCATCCTCCAACAGAGATAGCGGACCAAATGGTCCTCTATCTCTGTCAGCGGACCAAACGGGCCCCACACCCATTTCCCCCGATTTTCCCCTATTTTCGGCCTTTTCCCCTATTTTTGGACTTTTCCCATCCGCCAACTCAGATAGCGGACCAAACAGCTCCCTTTTCCAAATTCTCGAATTTTTTTGAATTTTTTTGATGGGCTGTAGTACCCCTTCCGCTGGCACAGACATCGGAGGAATGCTCACAGGCCGAATTTTGGTTTTGTTTTGTACTCAAATGGGCCCATCTACCGACCCATTTTCTCTATATAAGCAGCTTTGCTGCTAATTTTCTTACGTTTCATGCTTGTGCTGATCTTCTTATCAAATTTCTCTCTCTACTGCTAATATTGTTACGAAAAATCAAAGAAGGAAGGAGAGAATTAAGAGCTGATACATCTTTATCAGGTATGAATTTTTAGTTCATTTCTTATTGTAAAGCTCAGTATTATTGTTATTTTTATGGATGATTAATCGTTAGATTTGATTTAGATTTTTCTTTATGAGCACCATTGAAATAATTAAAATAGTGTAATATTTTTAATGCCTAATCATTTCTATAATTTTGTATTTCTTTCATAAATTTTTAGTTCAAATATTTTATGTAGCAAATTTTACAAAAAAAATAATATCAAAATTAGTTACAGCTCAATGTATTATAAACTGCATTTATAAACTGCCTCATCATTTATTTTCAGTTCGAACAGCTCAACTCAAGTGAAATGATAATTCCAATTTCTGTCTATTTTGGCGGTGAAATACAAAATGGACAATATGATATCCAGTACAGTTGCAGTCCTAAATTTACCTTTCCGGAAAATGAAAATACCCGATACGAAGACGTCAGAAGTACAATTTACCAAATGTTAGGAAGAGTTGAGAGTGAATATTCATTGAAAATTAGTGCTCGATATAACACTGGTGTTGGTCGTGATTATCATTTTTGCTTAATTCCCATAAATACTGATGTAGAGTGGGGATTGATATTTCAAATGGCAAAAGAGGAAATGAATTGGAGATTTGTAGAATTATATGTCCAATTGGAATCGATTGGAAATGCTGGTAATTTTGATAGTCATTTGGCAGGAACCAGTAACACAGTTGAGGAGCCTATTACTGAGCCAATACCAGACTATAATATGGTGAACCAGAGTCCCCCACCAGTTACTTACATTGTTGAGACATTCCCTAACAGCCCTGATCGAACTCATCATAGTCCTCCTGAAGGAAATGAACTAAATTTTGATCTTGATGAACCCATAACTGATAACCCTGAAGGTCCAGAAGACGATGACGACGACAATATATTACCCGATGAGGAAGAATGGGTTACTGGAGAAGATTATGCATATACTTCTGACGAGGATGGCAATTCGGATTACAATCCATACGATAATTTGGGCGGAAAAATAGTCGTGCAAGGCAGATCAGAAAAGAATCACCCGGTTCGGGATCTTAGCGATATTTCTGGTTTCAACGAAATATACACCGAAACACATTGTTCGTCGGATGATCCATTGGCAGAAGGACGTGAATTTAATTCGAAAGATCATCTGAAATGGGCCATTGGTGAGTATCACATTAAAGCGAACATACTTCTTGAAACTCCAGTCAGTAGCACAACAAGGTTGGTGGAGAGATGTGCAGATAAGAGGTGTTTTTGGAGGTTGTACGCCGTTCGTCCCAAAGGAGGTACTTTCTGGGTTATAAAAACCAATCCTTACCCGCACACTTGTATTCAATCAATCACACGGGTGGATCATGCTCAACTGACGGCTAAGATAATAGCTGGTGCAATTATGAAGGAAATGAATGAGGATACGACTATGTCAATTAAAAATGTGCGTCATTTAGTTAAAGCCAATTTTCCGGGTGTTGATCTGTCTTACGCCAAACTCTGGCGTGGTAGGGAATTAGCAATTACTAAAATATTTGGGACATGGGAGGGGGCATATAGCTTGCTTCCTCGTTTACTTGAGGCGATTAAATCTACAAATCCGGGAACGAGATACGCCATTTTGTCGAAGCCCACAAATCAAACCGGAGTTCGCTACTTCAAAGCTATAGCTTGGGCGTGGGGCCCATGCATAGAGGCAGTAAAATTCCTTCGACCTGTAATAAGCATAGATGCGGGATTCTTGTCCGGTCGGTACGAGGGAAGGTTGTTGATGGCATGTGGTTACGATGCAGAGAACCAGCTGATTCCGTTGGCATTTGGATTGGTGAAGAAGGAAAATCTTAAAAATTGGGGTTGGTTCATGAGTTGGTTGCGTCGGGATGTGATCGGATCGGGTCTCTTTTGTGTTATCTCGGATCGACACGCTGGAATTAAAGCCGTTTTTTAGCGTCCCCAATATGGATGGTCCGAAGAGAACGGGCAAGCAGTTCATAGGTATTGCCTACAACATGTTGCTGAAAATTTATACAAAAAATGTCCCGATAAAGATCTAAAGAAGATCTTTAAAAAGAGTGCTGCAAAAAAGAAGGTACGTCGTTGGAAGGAGGCCATGCAATCTATCAAAACACAATATCCAGAAGGATATAAGTTCTTGCTGACAGTTGGGAAGCGTCGAGAGAACGATCCCGATGAGCGTGCGACTGCAACCAAGTGGGCGCAATGCAAAGACGGAGGACATCGATGGGGCATCATGACAAGCAATGGCTCGGAATCATTAAACCGTGTATTTAATGTCGTTCGATGTCTGCCTGTTGTTGCTATTGTCGAAGGAATTTGGTACAAGTGTGTAAATTGGTTTGATGAGCGAAGAATAAAGTCTACTGAGACCGTTAACGAGGGATATATGTGGTCTAGGAATGTTGCAGAAAAACTAATCAAAAGAGGCAACAAAGGCCGACCTCACCGCGTGTACCCTTATGCATCACACATTGGAGAGTTCGAAGTCTTACATCAAGGAGAGACCCTACCGAACGGCGAGTTCGAGACGAATAAGTATCATGTCAAGCTTCGAGAAGGGGGATCAAGTTGCAATTGTTTGAAACCAGATTTGACTGGAATACCCTGTTCGCACGTCCTGGCAGTAATAAGGGTTAGAAAATTTCATCTACCTAAATTTGTGTCAGAGTTCTATTCTGTTGCAAATCTTCTCAATACTTGGTCCGGAAGATTTTATCCGTATCCAAACCAACGGGATTGGCCGTTACACAACGGCCCGATTATCATACCTAATAGAAGATGGATTCGACGCGGCCGTAGAAGACACATTCGCCTTCCGATGGTTATGGACGAAATGGAAGGGCGACGTAGCAAGCGAAGAGGCCGACCTCTAAAGAAGAGGCCAGATAGTGGTATAATTTATTCACTCTATTAATTTTGCATGAAAAATATATGAAGTTAACAACT